>JAJJWW010008021.1:0-139888 GCA_023531295.1 Papaver armeniacum | reverse complement strand
GAATATGTAATACTTGTGTAAATTCTAGATGCGGAAATGGAAAAACACAAGACACCATAAATATGTTAACGAGGAAACCGCAATAGCGTAAAAACCCAGGAACCTTGTCCAAATTTGAAAACCAAATCAGATTAAGCCATTGCGTACACTAGCCTACAATCATACTTCGGAATGGAATACGCTTGAGACCGAATTCACCCTCTAAGTGATTCAAGATTATAATCGTGCTTCTTACGTCTCTTGAACCTCCAAGGCTCTACGTGATTGATTTCCTTAAATGACGTCCTTTACAGCCTAAGAGTTGCTTCAACCTAGGTGAAGACTTTTGATACCAATGAACCCTCTAACAAATAAGATTATTTGATTTCCATTTATATCAAAGATCAAGGCTTGGAAATCTGTTTGCAATATACAAAGCTAGCAAAACTCACAATCCGAACACTTACACTCGCTTAGTGGGAAGTCTAGATCTTTAACCACCACAAGAATAATCTTCAATTTATCAATTTTAAAAATAGTTTTCGAGATATCTATCTTGAGGAATCGTAAAGTCTGAGACGAAGAGAACTTTACAATTACCATCTATCTTGCCTGAAAGAGATTACGAAAACCTCGATAACAGAAAATCAAGATTAGGATACACGAACTATCAAGGTAAAAGATATTCAGATCTGGCTTCACGAATCCCCAAGCAAAGTCTTTTAGTAGCAGACCTAATGATGTTTTACAGAGAAAACCTAGGTCAATAGAGGACGACTCTAGCTATCAACTACGACACAAACTTTCAGGGATTAGTTTTCCCAGCTGAAAAATCATCTATATTTATAGATGTTCAAGACTGAGGGTTGCTTAGAATTCAAGCTAAGATAACTTGAAATTCAAGAAAACACTTTCTCTGTTTATATGAAACTCTAATTAGAGTTTCAAATAAGAATGTGAGAATTAGTCTTGGAATCAAATAGAAGAATACACAGCGGTCCTATTCTCAACCGTGTATAATGATTGTTCTAGGAAATATGCCTTATGAACTATAAGCAATTTGATGTTCATTTAGACACTTAAAAACTTAATCATGATACCCATATACAAGTGTTTTAGTGATCAATGATGTCTTAGAGGTGTTTATGAGAGTCATAACAATGTTAAACATATTTGAAAACAAATAAATCTTTAAGCATCTGCTAAAGTTTTAGCGGGACCGTTGGTGAAATGATTCGTGAACAGGAAAGGCATAATTCACGGGTCAGGGTGCAATGGTTCGTGAACCGGGTTCCCCAGACCTACTTGGCTTGAGAATTCAGATGGACACAGTTCATGAATTGGGTTCGCCAACTGTAAGCCTTTTTCACCAATACTAAAAATTCAGATCACCACAGTTCGTGAATCGGGTTCATGAACTATCCACGTTCTGAGCTTAGGGTTTGTGAACCTTCCTGTGTTCCATAAACTCATATATCCATGGTTTGCGAATCAAGTTGCCAACCTACCCTGAGTTGAAATTACAAAAGTTCTGAATTCCCCTCTTTGATGTTTGAAACATTCTCAAATGATAAAATCATTGCTTCGGAAATTTTCAAATGATCAATAAATTAATTCTTGAACCATAAATTTTTCTGAACTAATATTGTTAAGGACCTTTGAACATCTAATGCTTGAATCATATTTCGAGATGTTTAACAAGATAATAGTCTTCGCATATACTTTTTTCGAACTAGTATTGTGACTCGATTTTTTTTTTTTACAATAAATATGTTAGAAGTCATACGACATAGTCTCGTAAAGAAAGAATGGTAAGATATTGAACAAAATAGAGTGGTTTAGTCTTCACATACGTTGTTGATAAAGTTCTCCAAATTTTTTCGTCGATCTTCAGTCTTCGAGGGTGATGTTTAATAACCAACTACCAAATTATAAACCTAGTACGAGACTTGACTAAGTAGACTAGAAATCAAGATATAGTTTTGTTCGTCTAGCATTGACAACAAGCTTGAGATAGCAAAACTTGTGGGTTCAACGAACAGTGGTCTAACACTTGGTACCCCCTCTTTTTCAAAATCTCAACCTCATTAATCTGCAGATTCTCAAACGAGATAGAACGTATACTTTTCAAATGTGCGAAAGAGCAATTTTATTTTCAAAATAATTAGGAATTAATTCTAATCATTAGACATATTAACAACAATCTAGCTAAATTATCTTAGTGATATCGCAATCCAAAAGCAAAGTTAAATGCTATCAATTCCACTATTACATAAACAACAATCGTTATTAATGTTAACATATATGACCGTTTGATCTCTAACGAGAACACAACTTCCCAAACATTTTTACAGAAAAATGGTAAATTCTAGGAAGAAGTTTAATCTTCCAAAAGCCTTTTGATTAATGAATTTTGACTACTGCCGATACTAGCATTCTCACATATTCATCAAAACCACATTATAATAAGCAGACTTAACAACAACTTTTCATTGCAGCTAGGTGGCCACCTAAATTTATTTGTACCCTGAAATAAATTTTGGTATTTAGGATATCACCAAGAAACGGGTAACAAAAACACCCAAGTAAAGAACATATTGAAAACCCTTCACACATCCATGAAACCAAAACAATCAAGAAAAATGCTCAACTAAAATATAACAAAGAAGATGAAAGTATTTTTATTTTCTATTTAACACTTGGCATTTCCAAATTGATATATAGGTAATATTAAACCAATTCTATAACATAAAGGGTAAATAAGTGGACATGAAATTGAAGTATTATGAATCCCAATTAGATTAACGTATTAGCTACTCAAAAGACTTTATCACTATTGGTCTAAGACTGACTCTCATTTTCTCTGAAAGTCTTTCCACCACCTTGCTTCAACAAAAGAATTTTTTTAGATATAATCGTAGTAAAAAGGTTCATTGAGATGAAATCCAAATGGTATTATCTACCCAACTAAAAATTTTGCCCGCAATATTTAAAATAAGGTTTATATACATACCATGATAATCTAAACAAATCTAAGAATTATATATAAAAAAAGTAGAGCAATTATCGAATATTTTTTTTTATCAGAAAACACACACATATGTATTTCATTAATATTAATTTATTTCGTTTTATTATTTGTCTTATGTTTATTTACGTATTTTCTTGATACTAATCTGACTTAAACTAAATAGAACGACATGTTTCAAGACCAAGGTTCATGAAGATTAAGGTGTGCGACTACTAAACTAAGATTTTGTGGTTCAAGAATACAATATTGATGCGAGTATCATAGAAAGTTAATATCAACAAAATGTGGTCATTAAACTCATTACCATCAATCAGGTTTCACAAATTAATAATGAAAGTTCTTTTTTTGTTCCCTTTTTCTTTATATTACACTCACATATCCTGTATAATAGATCCTCACATAATTGCATGATATCATATTATAGTTAAGTACGAAATTTTCAAGGTTAATATGTATATGATCACACAATTAAAGAGAGCACTCCAACAAGTAGCCTTTGTGAACTCATAGATTGAGTTAACTAATATTAAATGCGTTATTTAACTCTACTGGTAACAAAAATCGAAACAAAAACTCTACTATTAACGTATCTTTCGGAACATGCTAGTCCATCTACAAAATGATGCATCGACTTCTTATTTTTAATAATATTTTGGTAGTGAAAAAAGAAGACTAATTTTTCCAGATACTAGCTGGCAAGTTAGATGATCGTAAGGCGTTTGACTTTAGTTGTGTGTTTTTGTCCGCAAGTCAATGCAATTACGTTTTTGTTTTCACCGCAAAAATGGTGATCCTTACTCCTCCAGATCCTAGGTTTCTTTATAATGATGATTCCCCCCTCTCTTCTCCCCCTTCACCTGATCTTCTAATTAATATTAGTGTACATAATTTTTACACCACAAATACGTCTAGAGAGTGACTCTTCTAGTAGATCAAAAATAATTTTGCCTAGTGCATCTGCTGATTTGTGTAACCGTCCACCAATAATGATTGATGGAGATATTGTCGCAATGACTAATGTCGTTTTAGCTAATCACATTAAAGAGTATGAAAATCTTGTGGTATGAGGGTTTATTGGCATAGGTTACCTTTTATTCATGTGAGAAGACGATTGAGAAAGCTTGGAAAATCAAGGACAATTTATCTATGAAATGACGAGGGTACCTTGTTTGATCTAATATAGACAGAAACTGTCAAGAAGATAGCAACCATAAGGTATACACTTGGTATATAGTTTCTAGTTCGAAACCGAACCTTAGAGTATAGGGATCAACCCAACTGTTTGGGATTAATGTACAAGTGCAATTACTTTAATTATAATTTAAACAAAATATAATGCGGAAAGTAAAGTAAAAGCACACAACAAGATTTTGTTAACGAGGAAACCGCAAATACAGAAAAACCCGAGACCTAGTCCAATATTGGATACTCTCAAAATTAAGCCGCTATACAAAAAAACTACCAACTTCGTATAATTGAGACCAAGTAAACTACCCCTAGTTACCTAGTTTCTTCAGTATCCCCACGCCTACAACCAATCTGGCCAATGCACGTGAATCATAAGATAGAGTCCACTATCTTAGGTTGCTTCGGCCTCTCTGAGGACTTTAAGCACTCAACCCTCCGGTCATCTTCCAAAAACTAAAGGACTAATATGTTTGGTAACCACTCTCCTATCTCATGAAATCAATCACAGATAACTATATTGAGTGTGACAAAGGCTTTTCTGTTTAAAATCAATTAAACTCATTTATCGAGTTTATATCTTCCAATATCTGGATTAACAAGTTAACTAGATCGAGTCAAACAGAACTACCAGATTCGGATACTGAAGAGTACCACCAAATGATAGCTTGTAGATCTAAATACGACTAGTAATAACAAGTCTATCAAAATATAAACTAGATTTAGTCGAATCCCAGGAGATCAAGTTTGTGCATGAAGCAAATCACAAAGATACGAAACCAATAAGAAAAATCTTCTTGTATTATCATATCTTCAATAGTCTTACGTACTGCAAAATATAAAACTTGATTCCAATTTATGATCGATCATGCACACGACGGAGTCTCATTAACAATGTATGATTACAAGTCAATGTCGATCCAAAATCGATCTGAACTACCATTAATCTCTTTATCTAGTTTGGGTGACCTTACGTTACAAGAGAATGTGAGAACGCGGGGGTACCAAAATACACTAGCAACTTTTTTGTATGCAATCTGTATGGACAAACTTAACACAATTCCAAGAGTTCAACTTAATGAATCTCAATCACGGAATAGTATCTAGAGTTGTATCTTTTTCTCTCACAATCAAAAAGTTTACAGAGACTAGTCTGTGAACCTGATTTGCGTGTGAGAGTACTTGGGTGATTCCAAAGATCAATTTCCCAAGTAATCGATCAACTTGTATCCAACAAATAAGGTCGCACGTATCTACTGTGATTGATTAACGCACAACCTGTGATATTTAAATTATAAATATAAATAATATGATGCGGAAAAGAAATAACACAAACACAACAAGATTTTGTTAACGAGGAAACCGAAAATACAGAAAAACCTAGGGACCTAGTCTAGTTTTGAATACTCTCAGAATTAAGCCATTATACAAAAACACTACCAACTTCGTATAGTTGAGACCAAATAAACTACCCCTAGTTACCTAGTTTCCTCAGTATCCCCGCGCCTACAACCAATCCAGACAATGCACGGGAATCCTAAGATAGAGTCCACTTTCTTAAGTTGCTTCAGCCTCTCTGAAGACTTTAAGCACTCAACCCCTTCCATCGTATTTCAAACAGTAAAGGACTAATATTTTTGGTAACCACTCTCCTCTCTCAGGAAATCAATCAGAGATAACTATGTTCAGTGTGACAAAGGCTTTTTTGTTTAAAATCAACTAAATTCCTTTGTCGGGTTTAGATCTTCTAAGATCTGGATTAACAAGTTAACCAGATCGAGTCAAACAGAACTACCAGATTCAAATACTGAAGAGTACCACCAAATGATAACTTGTCAATCAAAATACGACTAGTAATAACAAGTCTATCAAAAGATAAACTAGATCTAGTAGGATCCCAATAGATCAAGTTTGTGCACGAATCAAATCACAAAGATATAAAACCAATAAGAAAAATCTTCTTGTCTTATCATATCTTCAATAGTCTTCTGTACCTGCACAATATAAAACTTGATTCTAATTTATGATCGATCATGCACTCGACCAGTCTGTTAACAATGGATGATTACAAGTTAACGCCGATATGAATTACCACTAATCTCTTTATCTAGCTTGGGTAACTTTATGTCACAAGAGAATTCTCTCAAGAATAATCAAACTAGGTGCAATTAAGAGTTAATAACCGCTAGTCAATCAAATCAATATTCGAAAACTAAAATAACAATGCGATTCTAGTTTCTCACCAAAGTTACTAGTAGACGCTTCTTGATACCGAATAAGTCTTTAAACTAGCGGATGTAAGAAATTTCTCCTAATTAGGTTACTCTCGACTCCAAGATAGCATTACGAGTAAAACTATTAGTCGGCTACAACAAATGACTACGAAACGACGTGCCCTACCTCGGAATAATTAAGTTTATAAGTAGAAAAACTTCAGACCAAGGTAGTTTGGACACCAAGAAATTTCCATAACCGAAAATATTCTTAGGATATCCAATAAAGCACCTAAATTCGGTTTTGTTTAATTCCAACTAATATCCAACTCAGTACAACTGAAATTTCTCTTAGACATCTTAATATTATCTTTCTAGAGATATGTTTTGATTTACGTAAAACAAAACATATTAATTTCGAAAATTCTAAAAAAGATTATTTAATATTTCGGTTTGGGATCTCATTGTATCAAGGAATATCTTTGAACAATTAAAAAAATAAGATTTCAAAGACATGTTCAAGTTACTCATTATGTCGACATCATGAACTTTCCTATTTTTCAAACCCGATTTACAAATCACACAACCCTAAAGTGTACGTGACTTGAAGAAATCGGTTTTGCCTATTGGGATCGGTTCTACCATGACTCCTAAAACAATTTAGGATTGGTTCTACCTTGACTCCAAATATAGGTAGGGTCGGTTCTACCTTGACTCCCAACATAATCTAGGATCGGTTTTACCTTGATTCCATATATATGTTAGGATCGGTCCAACCTTAAGATCTTCAATGAAAACCTAACCATTAATCCTCTTGATTTATTTTCGACTACGAAAGAAGTTCGTACGTCTACTTCCATAAACTCATGTAATTAAACATAGTTTTCTAGATGAAATCAAACATATATTCACAGTAAACCTCTTAGTACGGAATGTCAATTGTGTAGAAGTCATAAGCAACCTTTTCATATGTTCATGTCTTTTACTTCTTATCCTTTACAATTGTTACATATGGATGTATGGGGTCCTGTACCTAATCTTTCTGTATATGGATTCAGATATTATGTTAATATAATTGATAATTTCACTAAATTTTGTTGGGCGTATCCTTTATCTTTGAGATCTGATTTCAAGACCACTTTTATCAATTTCAAATCCGGTATTGAGAACCTTTTGAACTTACAAATAATCAACCTAATTTGATTGGGGGCCAAAACTTTTAATTGGGGGCCAACAAATTTTATTTGCACCCCAAAATTATCAGGGGCCTATTAATCAGACTATGAAAATACTATTTTACCCTTACCTAAAACTAAACATTAAAAATCAGTTAACCATAATTAGAAACCTTAATTAGGCTTCTCTTCTTCATCTTCCTCTCCTCCCCGTTCTCTTCTCCACCACCACCATTAACGACTATTTTGAAGATTTTTTTTTTCTTCAACCGATTCATCGCGTAATCGTCGCCAAAAATCAAAACCCAAGAAAGCTATTGCTCCAATTAGAAGGTATATGAACTTAAACCCACCTTGTATTCGTTAGTATCGAAATTTCAGTGTAAGAGTCGTTAGTATCGAAATGAAAACCCCTAACGACTTTTCATTTGCATGCAGATTCTATGAAAAATCGTTAGTGTATTAGGATGAAGATGACGACCCTAATTCTGCTACTTCAACATTTTTTGCCCTAGAATAGAGTCGTTACCGTATTAGGTTGAAAATGACGACCCTGTTTTGACGACCATTTGTTATTGGTTAACGACTCTAGGTGAACATTATAAATGGTTGGTTAGGGTCGTCAGTATATCAAAATATCCCTATGACGACTCAAACACACAAAAACTTTCCTTTTTATATAGAGAGTTTGGATTTGAGAGTCGTCTGGGTATTAAACGAATCAACCAACGACTCTAGGTGAACAATATAAACAGTCGTCTTGGTTTAACACACCACCTTGACGATTTTTTATCACCATTAAAAGTTGCAGGTTAGAGTCGTCGCCATGTGTGTCAACAGTATGACGACTCTTTAGGGTCGTTGGCGTATACAACACCCGACTATAACGACCCTCACTCTGAGTAGTTCCATAGTGACCATGAATCGACCACTTGGAGCACCATTCAGACAATTTGAAGAGTATATGAAGTTTATCTTATTGTTTTGAGCTCCGGGTTCTTCATTTTGAGGATTGGTTCCTTCATTTTGAGCAGTAGGATCTTCATTTCCACCATTTTTCATGGCTTCCTCCATTAACATCTCTTCATCAAACATCCAATCCATAGGATTAGTTGATACAATCTTACCATCAACACAATCATGGTTGTTGTTTGAACCTTCGAAAACCTCTTTCCCTCCACTTGAATCACTCATTTCTAAAAACCCTAGTTTTTCCTCTCAAAACTCCTCTTCTTCTTCTCAAAACATAAAAACCCAAAAAAAAAAATCCCAAAAATTTAATCCCAAAATCTGATTTTTATGTAAACATAATTATCACACTAATCAACTTCATTAATTCTTAATACTAATCACTTAGGGCATTTTAGCCATTTAGAAAATATTTTTTTAAGGGGTGACCCAAATTAGGATTGGGTGACCTTTTTTGTCCACTAGTGCAAGGCCCCCAATTAAAAGTTTTGGCCCCCAATCAAATTAGGATAATCAAGACTATAAGAACTGATGGTAGGGGAGAATTTGTAAACAATGATGTTAAGGATATTCTGCTTCAGTATGGCATTACTTATGAGATTTCTTGTCCACACACACAGAATGGTGTGGCAGAATCCAAACACAAACATCTACTTGAGATCTCTATAACTTTATTATATCAAGCTTCATCACCTTTTTAATATTGGTTTGATGCACTCTTTACTACAAATTATGTCATCAATAGGTTTCCAACTATATCCTTTTCCTTTTCATCTCCTTATCAGTCTGTTTTTCATAAAGAAACAGATTAATTCTTTCTGAAATCGTTGGGTTGTCTTTGCTTTCCATAGCTCAAGCCATATAATGATAATAAACTCCAACCTAGGAGTGTAAGTTGTATTATTCTTGGTTATAAACAGTACTCGCAACAAAGGTTATATATGCTTAGATCCATCAAGTGGTAAGTTTTTTGTTTCAAGACATGTTGTGTTTCATGAATATAGTTTTCCATTTTGTGATCTTTCTACAAAGTGTTATAGCTCTACTGCCCTGGATTTTCTTATTACACCTGCTACTACAACTACTACTTCTACTAAGTTGGATCAGCCAACCACTACAACTATTTCTACTAACTCAAATTGTGGTAGACTGAGGATATTACTTCTCCAACATCAACAACTATTATTTTTCTACACCTACTTTTACTATATCAATAATAATTATCTTTGTAATACCAGCTTTAGTTATTTCTGCACCATCAACCACTGGTCCTTCTGCCATAATATCTACTTCTGATAATTCTATTACTACTTCAACTACTTCTACTCATCAAATGAGAACTAGATCAAATCATGGTATTTTTAAACCCAAGGTATTCCTCTCGTGTTATTCTCAAGATATGAAACTACCAATTTGGCTAGTTGCAATGAAATAAGAACATACTGCTCTTAAAAATGCTGGTACATGATCTATAATACCTCATGATCCGTCTTAATACTTAATAGAGTGTAAATGGTTGTTCAAAATCAAACACAATTGAAAAGACGAGGGTACCCAAATATACCTCAATCTAAAACTTTTCCACCTATAAGTCCTTTCTCCGAAAGTGATTGTCTATGGACTGAGTCGAGACAATACAACTAATCGGTTCACACTTCATGTGATCGCCTATGGATACGAGATCGAGACAATACGACAACGAAGTATGTTTACTTGATAAGAGGTTCGGACTTAACCAAACACAATATGATTACTGTCAAGTAAATAGGAATTAACGTTTGTGTATTTTACTTCTAATTATAATAAAAACAATTATAATTGCGAAAATAGAAAAGTAAAAGACACATCAAGATTTTGTTAACGAGGAAACCGCAAATGCAGAAAAACCTCGGGACCTTGTCCAAAATTGAATACTCTCAGGATTAAGCCGCTATACAAAATCAAACCAACTTCGTATAGTTGAGACCAAGCAACTAAACCTATAGTTCACCTAGTTCCGTCTGTATTCCCACGCCTCCAACTTGTAATAAGTCATGTACTTGGAACAATTCCTTTGGTTCGTATTCCAAATAGTAAAAACAAAAAATCTGTTTGGTAGCAACTCTTTTCAACCAAGTGATGTGATTTCGACAAAAGGCTCTTCCGTTTATCCCAATAAACTCCTTTGTCGGGTCCTTAGATATACCTACTAACAATTACCGAAGTAATAGTCTAGATTTTGTAATCAATACCTTGAATCACGAAGAAACGTATTGATGCCGATCTACTCAACTAATCAATCCAATCTACCACAAGGATAAACCGATTATAATTGGATCCTCTTTAACCGAAACAAGTATTGTGCACACCAAAGATTATGAACCTAAATCAGAAATATTCAAAGTCTTTTTTGTCTTCAAATCTTCTTAGATCTTCAATAAACACCTGCACACAATCAACTTTAATCTCTTGTGATCAATCACGCACAGAACGGAGTCTGTTAACAATGGATTATCATAAGACGTCTTTAGATCTACAAACAGTCTAAAGATCCCCGTCGAAACTTCGATCTAGTTTGAGTGAATCTTATATCAGAAGAGAAGATTCTCAAGCATAAACAAACTAGGTGCAATCAAAGTTCAACAACTTAGTCAATCAAATCAATCGAAAACTAATAATAAACCGCAATTATCTAGTTTCCCACCAACGGTACTAATAGAGCTTCTCAATCCCAAAGAAGTCTTTAAACTGAGCGCCCGTAAGAGATTTCGCCTAATTAGGTTACTTTCCTCTCTAAATAGGCGGCTCTACCAGAAATAACACAACTAGGTAGTTTTGTTGGCTCTGAGGATTAGTTTGCTAGAAATGCAAACTTTGGTATTTATAAACCAAGGAAGTTTGGACACCAAGGAATTTCCAAAACCGAAAATATGCTCAAGATATGCAATATATTCTAGATTCGGTTTCCATAATTCCTGGAAATGCTTTGTCCAAACATTGACCGAAAATCTCTTAGAAAATCTCCAATTAGTAAATGCACATTACCAATTTTCATTTTCCAAAAATAAAATTAAAAAACTTAATTAAAAGATTCTCAACTTATTTTTCGATCCTGGGATTTTCCTTTAGCTATTTAGGAATATCTTTGAACAATAAAAGATAAGCGTTATTGCACATGTTCAAAGAATGTCGACATCATTACTTTGTAAGTCCTCTTCCATACTTACAATCTTGAAATCGATTTGCCACACTTCCAAACGAGTTTAGAATTGGTTCATCTGACTTTCGAGAACTATGTGATTGATTAAGAACACTCAATCACAAATCATGGGTTTCATGGTTTTACCAAAACAAGTTTCGGTTCTACCTTCATGTGAGTATTGTGCATAGTCACACTAGCTTTCCAAAAATTCGGTTGACTAGGTACTAGGATCGGTTCGCCACATACTTATGGTAACTACTTGTATTTGCTACACATGTCCATAGGATCGATTCTCATTTCAGTAAAAACTTGTTGCACATGTTCATAGGATCGGTTCCCCCATCTACTAAAAACATGTTGCACCTCTTACAAGGATCGATTCCCCTTTTGTGATCGGTTGCACCTCTTCATAGGATCGGTTCCCCTTTGCCTAAAGTTGGTCATACCAAAAATACTAAATCGATCATACCATCTCAGGTGATTACTTAAGATCGGTTTCACTAATAAAAGTCATACCAATACAAAAGTCAGGCCTTGTGAATAGTTTTACTAAGAACATAAATAAGTCATGAGCGGTTATACTAATCACACATATTGTTAGTTCAAAAGATATGCAATGAATAACAATACCAAAAAGCTCAGCGATTTCCCTTTCGATTCACGAAACAAGTTCATGAATTTACTTCCTTTAAACTAATGTAAAACATTGTTTCCTAGGTTGAAATCTTCACCTCATACCCATACATAATCACAATAAGCATTCAAGCGATTATGTCGATGTCTTATATACGAAGTTCAAAAGATAAGCGTTATACTTCGTATTGTATTCCTTAATACTACGTCTAACTAGAGTGTAATCATTCATGCTTCGCAGTTATGTTTTCAATATGCACGACTTGAAAGATACTTTAGGGAATGAAACAGTTCAAGTCAAATATCACTAACCTCAAGTGGAAGGATGATGTTGTCGTTGTAGATCCTTCTTCTTCACTTCTTCAAGTCTTCGCAATACTTGTAATGTCTCATATCTTAATACTTTCAAGCAAACCTATACGAAGTTGACTCTAGTACATAATCAAGTGACTCTTTAAATGAGTTTTGTTTCACTAAAATATGACAAGCAAACTTGATATACCAACGCTTGGCGGGTTCAAACGAGCTATGCACTAACAACAATGTTGTTGGTCCAATAGAAAGGTACAAAGCCAGATTAGTGGCTAAAGGTTTTTAACGACTTGAAGGTCTTGACTACACTGACACTTTCAATCCTGGTGTAAAACCATCAACTATTAGACTAGTTCTCTCTAACGTTGTCAACTTCGACTGGGATATTAAATAATTGGATGTCAGCAATCATTTCTGCATGGTGACTTAAAAGAAGATGTAACATGAGTCAGCCACCTGGATTTCAAGAAATAGATCACCCGGAATATGTTTGTAAATTATAGAAATCACTATATGGCCTCAAACAGGCTCCTAGAGCCTGATATGAGAAACTTATGGATGCTCTGGTGGCCATTGACTTCATTCCTTCTCAAGCTGATTCATCTTATTTGTTCAAAAGCTTGGTTCTCAACTCACTATTACTTTAGTGTATGTTGTCATGTTGATGATATGATAATCACAGGTAACAACTCAGCTCATTGTAATTTTATCATTTCATATTTTTGCACTCAATTTCCTGTCAAGGATCTTGGTGCTTTACACCACTTCTTAGGTCTGGAGGTTACGAGAAACAAAAAGGACTTATTTCTCGGTCAAACAAAATATGCCCTTGTTTTATTGGGTAAAACTAATCTAGTAGGTATCAAGCCTAGCACTATTCCTTGTTCTGCCTCTTTAAACTTAGTGTTACTGATGGTGAAGCTCTTTCGAATCCTACAGAATTTAGGTCCATAGTTGGCTCTTTGCAGTACTTGACATGGACAAGACCTGAACTCTGCTTTGCAGTAAACCAAATATGCGAATTCATGTAGTCTCCTACTTCATCTCATCTGTGTGCTTCCAAGAGAGTCTTAAAAATATGTTAAAAACATTTTAGATCATGGTTTGTTGTTCACTAAGGGGCACAAGGATACTCAGATGCAGATTGGGCATTAAACCCAAATGATAGCAAACGAACCGGTGGGTATTGTGTGCTCTTTGGTGAAAATCAAATCAGCTGGTCAGCCAAAAAGCAAGCAACTATCTCCAGATCCAGTACTGAAGCTGAATACGGGGCATTGGCTTCAACAACACCAAAGGTTGTTTGGTTGTGTCACTTACTTAAGGATTTGCACATTTTCCTACCTACTTCACCAAAAAATGCCTGTGATGACAAGAGTTCTATAACTTTAGCCTCAAACCCAGTCTTCTATAGAAAGGTAAATCATATGGCTTTTGACTTTCACTTTGTCAGAAAGCTTGTTCAATCCAAAAATTTACAAGTTATTTACTTATCTACTTCGGAACAAGCTGCCGATATCTTTACTAAAGGATTAGCTACTCCAAGATTTGAATTTTTGAAGTCCAAACTTAAGGTTCTGACTTCCCTTCAGTTTGCAGGAGGGTAGTAACACTCTATGTTTTTCACTCATTCTGTGATTGTGCATACTACTTTATTACAACTATTATTTGTTTATTATTATCTCTCTTTACGTAGGATCATTACACGTGTGTGATTGTAATTAGTTCTATGTAAACCTCTGTCTGTATCTAATACTCTGTACACCTCTCTTTAGTGTGCAATGAAGATATTTTCTTTGTCTCTATGAAAGTGTTATTAGCCCTTGCTTAAAAGTCATAACAATATGTTGCTAGAAAAATGGTGAGAACCATCCCGCTTCAACAAAAAAAACACAACTGCTATGAGTCAAATTGCAGAAGTAATAAAATAAAATTATATTTATGTCATTGATATAAAATTATAAAATCATTGGGTGATACAAGCGACCTGAGTTAAAACCATTGACATTATAAATTTTGTCGATCAAGGAATAGCTTAAATTATTTTCAAAAATAAAAACAGAATCCCCATAGATTCTACCTTCGGGGTTCCTCTATTTTCTCATTTTCACTTTGGCGTCCCAAAACTCTTAACAGCAGTTAGCGAGACCCACTTTGAAACTTTTAAGACCAGGTCAAATCCTACCTGGTCTCGTCTCGTCACCGTATCTGTCGGGAAGTTTGCTTCGTAGGACGAGAATCGAGATAGTGTAATATCAAGTGGACATTTGGGTAGACCCTATGTGTCAGGAAGTTTGTTTCTTTGTTGTCACTTGTCAGTTTGCGCCTTTGCGGGAGAGTTTCTTTTTTTATTCCATAGCACGAAAAAACCATGATTTATAAAAGGGGATACTAGTCATACTAAGTGTTAATACCGTTTCATATAAGACAAAAAATCCCATCGATCCTGACCGTTGGATCGATGAAATGGTATTAACACTTAGTAAGACTGGTATCCCCATTATAAATCGTGGAAAAAACCTTGCTACAATTTTGAATCAATACTAGACGGAGCCAAGTGGGGAAAATGCCGGTGGAGTCACGTTAGTGCAAATGCCGATAAATATCCCGACTTGCCGATTGACTCAAAACATCCCGTTTGCCTCCCTGAGCGGAACTTTATTTTGGAGCCCACCTGCCAGAACTCGGGTCCGCATTTTTGATGGATTTTAGAAGGGAAGGTTTACGGAATAGCAAATGAATTCTGTGCAATGGAAAGGAAATCCTGAATTGTATGTTCAATCAAAGGGGATGAAAGTTCATCACACAGATTCGTATCTTGGGTTTTCTGTTGGAATTCTTTTTCAAGTGGGTTTGGTTTGAACAAATTTTTGGGGACCAGCCTTTTTTTGGGACCATTGTTCTATAAGGCCCCCTACCCTACAATGTTAAGGGATGTCCTAAAAATCATGAGATTAATAATTTGCCCCTTACCCTAATTAAAATTAACCCTAACCTAATAACTAAAAATCAAAAAAAATATTATCATCCTAAATCTAGCTGCACAAAAAAAAAACAGTTTTGAGGAGAAAACTGTTCTCCCTCTTGTTCTTCTCTTCTTCCCCATTTCAACATCGTTTTCATCGATTCATAAAAATTTCATCGCCGATTAATCAATCAAGTATAAGAATGGTTCTTCGAAAGCAAACCAAAAGACTCCCAATAACAGGTCCCCCATTAGGACACATCTAGCACATCACAAACAAGTTCAAATTGAGGAAGAAGTGGAACCGGAAGTTAGAGGCATCATCGAGTATCAAAGACGCAAGCCGAACCCTGATTCTGCCATGGGACCAAACCGCAGGTATTTTCCAACAAACCCATAACTTTTAATTTGATTTTCATTGCTTCAATTGAATAGAAATCATCAAAATATGGTTCAAATGGAAGTTACAGTGCATTGTTCGGTTAGGACCAATTTCTAAGAAACCCTAGTTTGGTAACCGAATTTCCTGAAAAGAAGAACACGAAGAACAGTTCGGTTCTATAGGATTCAAAACTAGGTCACCGAACCGCCCGGTTCGGTTAGTTATAAAGAAGCCTAAAACTTTTTCTAACCGAACTTAACCAATTTTACAACAATTTTTTTCCACATGTAACCGAACTCTGCTATTTTGCCCGCTATTTTGAGTTTTTATGTAACCGAACTGTGCTATTTTGTTCGGTTTGTTATATAAAAATCTAAAACTATTTAGTAACCGAACTTTACCAAAAAAAAAAAAAAAAATCAATATAACCGAACTATGCTATTTTTCCCAATATGTTGAGTTTCAATTTAACCGAACTTATCCAACTATGTTGAGTTGCATACATGTGAAGTTCGGTTTATTCGGAAAAAACCTTGACAAACCGAACTCTTCACTAATAGTGACCAATGTTGAGTTTGGTTTGTTCGCAAAAAACCTTGACAAACCGAACTCTTCAGTAGTTGCATACATGTGGAGTTCGGTTTGTTCGCAAAACCTTGAAAAACCGAACTCTTCATTAATAGTGACCAATGTTGAGTTCGGTTTGTTCGTAAAAAAACTTTGGTAACCAAACTATACTCTGGAACACAAAATTAGAGTTGGCCTATTTTTCGTGAACTTTTGCTATTAACCAAACCTTACGCTGAGAACCCTTATGTTGCATCTGATTTAGTGAATCATTTATCGGTTAAGCTAATATCTTTTGTTCTCTTGATTAGTGGAAGAGGCAAAAAATCAAACCAACCTTTACTGGAAGATCTGAGAACTCCCACGCCTCGAGAAAAAGTACATTGTGATGCGTGCTAACCGGGAACCAAAAATGCTAAGTATAGAGGTGGGTCATTATCGGGTGTTGTCATCCAAGATGGTGTTAATAGAGATAATGTTGACAACGTAATCCAACAAGTTAATGAAGAGATCGTGGAAGAGATGGGCAGTCAAGAACATCATCAAGGTGGAGAAGGTGAACCAGCTGAAGGAGGAGGAAATGAGGGTGACAATGATGACGGTGAAAAAGATGAGGAAGATGGAGATAAGGATGATGATGAATTAGAGGAGGACTTGGATGAAGAGGAAGACGAAGAGGAAGAGGCACAAGTAGAAATAGTAGGAAAGAAACCTAGAAAGACGCCTAAAAAGCCTTGTGCTAGATATTCATACATTCCTGATGACAATTTGTGTTTGCCTCCAAAGAATCCAACTTATGGTACTCCAAGAGATGGAGGGGAGGTATTGATGGGCTACAAAAACTCATGGGCTGCCAAGATCTTTGCGACAAAGGTATGGTTTAATCTTAACCATCAAGATTTCTCAGTCATTTTATTATATTTTGACATATATTGTTCTTTTCTATATATATTAGTATATAAGATATGATGTTGTTTTTGTAGGATCATATTAATGTTGTTCGTGTTTTGAAACGTCAAAAGAACAAGATATGGAATATATAAAATGAGTGTGATGAGGTCCACTTGGCGGTATTTGATTGTGTACTATGGAACGGGATACAACATGTGCACCAAAAATTTGATGTTGTCACTGTTACTGCATTTGCCGAGAGGGCTTATCCAGAGACGGATACCTTTCATCTACCTTTTGGTGAGATGACAATAACTCCGGATGATTGTTTTAGAATTACAGCCCTACCAATTACGGGAACAAGTGTTCGAGATGGCTATGATCCCTCGATGAGTTATGAACTTCTTGAAAAGCTAGTCGAAAGGTGTCTAGGATGGAGTGATAAAAAGGCACAATGTCAGTTTAGACGAGCTAACAAAGAGCCTAAGGAAGGTGATGAGTATAATGAGTTTGAGGAAGACCGCACATACAAGAAGAAGTTGAAAAAGATCAAGCTCAAAACCTTGTTTGATGAGTTTTCAGGGACGCAAGATTTGGTTGAGGAAGGAAAGTTGGTGATGACAGAGGAGAAGATTAAGCACCATGTGACTGCTTATTTGTTATATCAACTAGGAACCATTTTCTTCCCTGACATTCGAGTCACGTGGTAAATGCTCATTACCTCCAAATATTGGTCCCCCGAATGAGGTGAACAACTACTCTTGGGGCATTGCGGTGCTTTCATTCGTTCAAGCGGAACTCAGAAAAGCTTCGAGGCTTAAGAGTCTATATTTTGGAGGCTTATACACCCTTGTTCAGGTACCCCGTTAAAATATGGTTTGTGTGTTTCAATATATAAGTGAATGAATGTGTATTGTTACTAATTATATTGCGAATGTATTATTTGTTGCCTCTTCTCATAGGTTTGGGTGTACGACCACTTCCTTAAACTGCAATTGTCTCATGCTCACACTCCTTAGCCTTATGGGAAGCCTACAGCTGGTAAATATGAATTTTGAACTCACAGGAAAAGAATAAGAAAAAAAAGGTGTTGGAGTTGAGGAGACATTGGATAAGTTAACGAAGGGAAGATGTGGTTTTCCATCCTTACACCATTGCATCAGATGAATATGAGGAGGATGTTGAGGTTATTGATTTCTCACCTGTTGCGGCTTATAATGGACCGTTGTTTCATCCTAAAGGTTGTACAATGTATAATCCTCGAAGAGTATTAAGAAAACTTTCTTGTGTCCAAAGTGTCCCACAAGTGGAAAACTTCAACTTCAAGGTGAAGAAGCAGGGAACTAAGAACACCGAGAAGAATTTCTCCCCCAAATACGATCCTGCTCCATCAGTGGACCACTGGAAGAACTTTTGGGATTATCTTGTTCCAGTTGAAGAGTTACAAGATTCGTTTGATGAGCCAAATGCCACTGACGAGGGATATATGGAATGGTATGAACATTTTTCTCATCCTCGTGTAATAAACGAGTGTCCAACAAGCCCGTCTTTGATAAAGCAAAAGCGACGGCAATGGAGAAAGAGGCTCGAAAAACTATGAAGCATACCCCTATGTGTGGTGATGAGGCCTTGATCTTGTGGAATTCGGCGGTAAGATATTTACTCTTATTTATGTTTTTCAAAATGTTATAAAGTATTGAAAAATAATAGTTACTTATGTTTTTGATGAGAAAAGGTGAAGGCAAGTGCTAAATTGTTGAAGAAAATGATGGCAAAAATCCGAGTGGAGAGACGATGGACACTCGACAACAAACAGAACCTCTACGACCAATGGACTAATGTTTTTAATCCCAACCTTGTCGATACAAGCAAGGTTGATCCAAGCCGAACCATGCCATCGAAGAGGAGTCGCGAGAAGGGGAAGGTTCAAGTCGGATGGTTGAACAACAAAGCAAAGGGAGATGACACTCCTAGTGACGAAGGACGACCTAAAGCTCATAAATGCAAGAGTAGAAAAGTTTCTCGTAGTGGTCGTGGTAAATGAGTGATTGCAACAATTAGTACTTTGGTTTCTTATGTTTAGAAAACTTATTGTGGATTTGGTACTTTGTTTTCTTATGTTTGGAAGACTTTTTTATTGCGGATTTGGTAGTTTGTTTCCTTATGTTTGGAAGACTTTTGTTTTGCGGATTTGGTAGTTTGTTTTCTTATGTTTGCTTCCAACTTAGTGGTCCCACAAGTTCGGTTACTTCGCAGATTTTGCAATCTAACCGAACTCAGAAATAACAAATTTCAAAAGTTTCAGTGTAATATTCGGTCACCTGGTATTATTTTGCAAGTAACCGAAATTGGTGGTCCCACAAGTTCGGTTACTTCGCATATTTTGCAATCTAACCAAACTCAGCAACAACAAAATTTCAAAAGTTACAGTGTAATGTTCGGTTACCTGGTATTATTTTGCAGGTAACCGAACTTGGTGATCCACAAGTTCGGTTGGTTCGCAGATTTTGCAATCTAACCGAACTCAGCAACAACAAAATTTCAAAAGTTACAATGTAATGTTCGGTTACCTGGTATTATTTTGAAGGTAACCAAACTTGGTGGTCCACAAGTTCGGTTGGTTCGCAGATTTTGCAATCTAACCGAACTCACAACAACAAAATTTCAAAAGTTACAGTGTAATGTCCGGTTACCTGGTATTATTTTTCAGGCAACCGAACTCCTGCGTTCGGTTACCTGCAAAATAATACCAGGTAACCAAACTGTGAAGCTCAAAAATCAGAGATAATTTTCCTAAGTTCGGTTACCTGCTATTATTTATCAGGTAACCGAACATTACACTGTAACTTTGCAGTTTGGTGGTTTGCACTGTTCGGTTACCTTGGATTTACAGAACCAACCGAACTTCAGGACAACCTAGTTCGGTTATATGTGTAAAGTTTGCAGGTAACCGAACGCACATTGAGACTAGCATCCCCATCAGACAACATTATCTTGTAAAATTCCGGTTTGTCCTTTAGCTTCATAAATAACCTTTGCCGGACATAAGTGAGCTTCGCACCTTGAGTGAAAGGCCCTAGTTTTTGTACGATAACGTGGAATCCGCAATTACCATCCGTAGGGACGTCATCGGTGGATATGACGTACTTTCTAATGTATGGAGGTAGCTCTTCCAAGTACCTTTTATCAACAAAAGGTGGTGTATCATCAATTGGTCGACTTCTTTCTTGGATGCGGCATATTGGAGCCTTAAGCTTCACGTCTCGTTGAATTGGTTGGCTAGGTTCCGATGGAGTAGGTGCGGTTGGTTGCGAGCGTAACATCGGTCCTTTTTTCTTCATATCCCGTTCACTTGTTTCGCCCTTTTCCATAATATTCCTAAACCTTTTCTTATAATCTTCTTGGTACTTCGCCGCAGTATGCTCATGCCCACAAAGATCTCTAGTAAAAGGGGTCATTTCACTTTTCCTCTTAGCCAACACCTTTGCATATTCTCTTACTTGTTTTTTTTTTGTTTCTTTGGTGATTGGCCTACCTTTGCCCTTGCCTTTTTTCGGTTCGTGCACATTCTCCATAGTGTGTGGATAAAAGATTGGCCGCATGTCATCCCAAAAGATTTGCTTTTCGAGTTTGTTCATATTCCTATACATCTCGATAATGATTCTTCCCATCTCATTGTCACCAAACTCTTCTCCGACATCGCCCTTTGGAGGAGGGACAAAACTTAATTGTTGCCAATATGGATCTATATCGCTTAGAGGGATTATGCCATGTTCATACTTAACTATCATATGGCGACAAGGGAGTCCCATAGACTTCATCATGTTGCAAACAAACCTTTTCCGGCTTGGTTCCCCATATGTCAATCAAATTCACCTCTACCATTAACCTCTTAATGCAATCACGTGAAACATTATAATGGAGTCCCTTGAACAACCGAAGGTCCTCCATTTTCTTGATGTTACCATCTTTTTGTACAATCCTTTTGTACTTCATGATGCGGCTTTTTTTGAAACTTCTCTTTAATTCTATCAATCTCGCGGTTGAAGTAATTCTCCATTGCGTTAAACACAATCACAAAATTATCGACACATCCAAAAAGATTTTTCTTCAACCGGTGGTGAGCCGATTCTACCAAACTTGTTGCTTGATTCCCAAAGTGTTTATGGTGGTTGGTAAATGCATAAACGAAGCGCTCTTTGTGCGGTTCCAACCATTGCTTAACCACATATGTTACAATATCCCGGGATATTCGGGGGCTAGCTAGACCAATGTTCGATAAATGCCGCAAGATTTAGATTATACTTTCTTCTTCGGTGAGAGACCAAGTCAATGACTCCCATTCACTAGAGAAAGCAACCCATTTAGCGTGATTTATAGTGTATTGTTTATCGAATTCTCTTTTGCATCCGATGGGTTCCTGTTCATCTTCCGTGAGATGAAGAAGAGATTGGAAGAATCGGGAAATAGCTTTTGAGTCATTTTATTCACGGGAAGAAGTGTTTGGATGTGGAGTTTGATCGTTCATGATGCACAGAATTGTTGATCTCGGGGGATCACTAATCTCTTCAAATGCTTTCCTCTTTGGTGGACAAATTTGAGGCTTGCACCTATTCATTTGGAGAATATTGAAGCCTACATTACACCATATATGGAACGTTACAAAACTACTAATATTAACCTAATAAGTTCATAAATCATATTATGTGCTAATGGGAAGACTCTCTCTATTGCGTTCATTAATGCTACATTCGATTTTAATTGCTTTGTTTATTTTCTTTGTATTTTTTACACCCCCTTTCGTAACTATAACCGTGCTCCTCGGGATATCATCATCTCGGTATATGTCCTTCAATTGTTGTAGCAACCCATTTAGCCCAAGTGTTTAACTTGGTTCTTTCCGTAGCTCATCTTTCTAGAAAACAAAAAGCAACGGTAAAGGTGAGTTATCATCATCTCGGTATATGTCGAGGTACGACCAACAATGTTGAGTTGAAGTGAAAACAATGGCATCTCTAGTATTTGTTAGTCTTGTAAGTGCAATCCATTATAAGAACTGATGGAAGCATTGAGCCAATTGAACACTCTTCGGATGCGCAATGAAGAGATGCGTTATTTCATCTTCCGGACCTACCTTCTTTTGAACCGCGTAGCCTTTCTCTTTACCGCAAAAAACAATTGTTGCATCACTTGTCTATCCTTCCATTCATTCCTTTTAATTGTCTCAATTGCATTGTAAATGGTGGTCAAAGATGATACATTATCCTTGTTATCATCCTTTAGTAAGCGAAGCATGTTAAGTGGTGAAATTCCCATCCTCCTAAATTTAGCTATTTTCTCCATTTCCCCGAGGAGTGAGCCTTGCGTCCATTGCATGTCCTTCAAGATCATCCGGACGAGGGTGGTTATAATGACCTTCCACCTTATCCATAGATAGAACCCATCCATTCTTTTTTCTGCACTTACTAAATACTAGCTTGAACGGACATTTAATTTTCTTTGAGCACGTTGTGTTCTTCCTCGTTGTCTTTCCTTTATACACATAACCCTTCCTCTTGTGACTAACATCGCGATCTCCACTTCTCTCTCACAAACCATTTCAAAACGAGTTTGGCTTTCTTTTCTATTCAAAACTAATATGCACATGGCTTTCTTGGCATGCTCTCTAGCCCAATTCTTTGCATCAATAGGTTTATCAAAAACCAAATCATTGACATAGTGATGAGATGTATCTTCAAACAACATGCCAACCAGAGAAGGTTGATTATCCATTGGTATAGGTTGACATTCAATCTACAAGAAATGGAACAACATCAATTGTAATCACAAATCAGTTCGGTTACATGATAATTTTATCGGGATAACCGAACTCATCGTTCGGTTTGTAAAGCAAGTTGACAACTAACCGAACTTTACGTATACTAAGTCAAATTTTATTGTACGTAAGTTCGGTTAGATAGTTGGTTGGTATGAAGTTTGTAAACCAACCGAACTTTATACACTAATGTGAAATCTCATTTTACATAAGTTCGGTTAGCTATTGGTTGCGAACTAACCGAACTTATAGACCCTAAAGTTCGGTTACATTTCGGCCAAACCGAACATAACACTGTAATCCTATTTACAAAGTTCGGTAACATGTCCGTCAACCGAACTTCAAAAAACCTCCATTATTGGAGAGTTCGGTAACCTGCGTGTTTAGAAAAAGTAACCGAACTACACTTTCAGATGAGTTCGGTTACATGTTCTTCACAAAAGGTAACCGAACAAGCCCAAAGCTACTTAACAAATTCACATTTTTTTGAAAATTTGGACCAATTCAACCAACATTATCTAAGTTTAGAGCATACCTGGGTACCCAAATAGTATTCTTCTGGTTGTGGTTGGTAAAATCCATCGTTTTCATCTTGAGATTGGCTTTGGGGAAGAATACATTCACCATCTAAGAAATAATTCATATCCGGATCATTGTGAAGATTGACATATACTCTAGGAGAGGAAGGAGATGAAGATTCAGATGAGCTATCATCAATTGAATCGTCACTTGAATAGTCTAGCTTAGTGAACTCAAAAAAAAATTTATTTTCCATGTTTTTCTTCTTCATCTTCTCTAACTTTACTCTCTCAATAATTCTACTTCTTTTTTAAAAATATGATTTTTTAATCTCAGATCTTTATTCAAAATCATTTCACTAATCACACTAACTAATCATTACCCAAAAATAATCAGAGGGTAATTTAGGTATTATAAAAAATATCTAGATAAGGGGTGACCTAGATTTACTTCTACTATCTTACCCAAAATAAAAGAATGGTCCCCAAAAAAAGACTGGTCCCCAAAAAATGGTTCTTTGGTTTTCTTGATTGGTTTTCTCACTGCCTTGGAATCAGAATCAGTGCGTCCTGACATGGCCAAAAAAGCCTGGTGTACTTCACCTGAGACCCTGACGGGTTTAGCTCAAGTTTATCATCATTCGCGAAAATCGAAAGTGCTACACTTCCCCCACTCCTTTCCCCCATTACGTGTCATTGTTCTTAGTCCTTGATCCCTGGATTGAGATTAGCAGGGGGTCCCATTATTATTGGGTTTAACCAACAGATGCTTGACACATAGGCGGGGGAAAGCAGTGGGGGACGTTTAGCATTCATGTATAGCACTTTTTGGATGGGAAGCATCTCTGGCATATATATTTATATGGGTGCGACAAAAATTCTCAAGAGTTTTTATATGTTAATGGGAGATCATATCCTTACAGTTAAGGAGTGGGTTAATCAGGAGAATCATGTAATTTCTTAGTTCATCTCAATAAAATTATTCTTGCATCAAAGAAAAGAACAGAAAAACATCGCCAATTTCTTCATAATCCTCGATCTGAACCTTTACAATCTCTAATTATCTCAGACCCATCTTCAATTTCTGCTCGATCGTCCATGGCAACAACATTTACTTTGTTTCATCACAGATCTTCTCTATTTTAATCTCTCGGACAACAGTAGTGGCTGCTGCTCTAAATTTCTGTTTCAAATGAATGAGATGAATGAGAGAAAGAATTTAGGATAATGTTAGGGTTGGAGATGGAAATAGACACCCCGCTCATTAGATAAGAACCACCCCTAGATTGGGTGCCCCATAGTTTCTTGCTGGGTGCTTTTAGCACTTCTCTTTTAACCACAAACTGGCTACCCCTAACATGTGGCTGGGATCCTAATAGTATTCGTCTATGAAATAACTTTTGTACCCTTTTAAGCTCAAAGTGAATGATTTCTTCATCTTTTCTTCCGCATGACTCCAAAGTATCTAATAACTCAAAAACACGCATAAATACATACGGAACATCTTACTTTTACAACTTTAAGAAAAAATAAAATTTTAAAATATAAGAAATTGCGGGCTGATTAGTACCTTTCAATGTGGTTCAGTATAAGAATCCTTGGTCCAAGAGGGATTCCAGCCATTACAAGATCACTGCACAAATTTAGACACGGTCATCTTCAGCAAACACTAAGAACATACAAAACAAAGACATAATATGATATCCTCCAATAATACATGCCTTTCTTTAAGCAAAGGCATAGTATTGTCCGTTAATTGGTTCTTCTTGAAGTTATTCTCGTAATTCTGAAGGCCTAGGTTTGACAACATGCATCTTGCTCTGGTATAGCATGTATTCTCCACTGGTGGCTGAGAAGAGTTAGATCTTACAAGCACCTACACATAATCAAACCAAATATGAACTGCCTTAGTGTTTCTGTCTCACGTGTATTACAGAATGTTATTCAAAGAATGACTAATAAAGGAATATCCACACTGAATGTGATGATGCCCTATGTAATATGCTCAGGATTAAAAGGGCCGCTGCCGAAAAAGTGTGGGCATTTTTGCGCCTAATTGCTCAAACTTGTGATGCCTCCTCTTTTAATGGGAATGTGATGACTCTACACCGAGTATGAAGAGAGTACTGAAAAATGCCAAGAAACAAGTGGCACTATCCTCTCCCTGAACAGATTAGACTTGGGAACCAATAGTTCAACAACACTACCAGTAATTAACAGTAAAGGAAAAATAATTTCAAAATGTGCTTCACTCTATCTTGCAGTTGTTTAGTTCAATGATGGAACTCCTACGATTAAAGGATTCTTTATTTATGGAAAAGTTATGCTCATCCTTAACGTCTTTCGGCACCAAAACAGAAATTTGATGGTGCTGACCAACAGCATTTGAGGAGAGAAATTCCATCTGTTGCTTGTGACTATTCTAACGTTTATGGGATAAAGAGACGTGGAATATATATTGAAAGAGAAGACATGGAACCATGTAAATAAATCAAGCAAGTCTTACAAAGAAAAAAAACTGTAGCTGATTGGTATGCCACAATTAAGAAAGTGGAAGATGAAAGTTACCTCATGCGCAAGACCGTGACAAACCGCAAAGAGAAGGCCAGTTGCGATTGCCTCTGGGGTGATAGGAGAAGGAATGTTACTGACCACTTGAAACATAAATCCAGAAGTAAAAGCTGCTACTGCTCTGTGAAACGTTTCATGGACTTTTCGGTTAGGTGAAAAGAAGATGACCCGACTCATTTATATTTCGAGAGAAAGATAGTGGCCCAAGTCGAACAGCAAATTGTTTATCAAGACAAGGATCGCCATGAATTGAACGAGGAGAAGCAACAAGCTGAACATTGAATACTCATTTTCCTGAACCCTGAGAATATACTATTCTGTTTTATATCTATATATGGTGGTCTGCAGGAATCACTCGCAAACCCTTGAAAATTACATGCTTTGGAAAAACAAGACAGATTTTTATTTTATATTTTCGATATAAAGAAACGGAATTTTTCATCAGGGAGGTTTAAAAGGTGGTCTACCAAACATCATACATTATCTTTTCTAGTTGGTAATCTGTATTCCAAAAATCAGAGATGCAAGAAAACTCAAAATTAGCCATAATGTTATTACCTAGCCTTGGTATCGTCTTTCCCTCCTCTAATTCTTCTCATAGCACAAATCATAGCACCATCTGTCCCCCTCAAAACTGAGAAATTACGAACCTGCAGCAAACGAGTTCTGCCGAATTCCTGTAGAATAGAAAGAGTCGATCATTTAATTATGTATCATAAAATTCAACTCTTTGATCCTAAACTTGGGATGATGATGAAGTATTTTAATATGATCATGCTAAAAGAAATGAATTCAGCTTAACACATCACCTCAAAAGGAAGAAAATCATTGGCTGCAGACTGAGCAAGGCTTCCATAGAAAAGACCGAAAACAGCTCCTTGTAAAGCATAGGTTGCAGCAACAGCAGCAGTTTCAACAAGTAAAGGTTGTTTACAAACCCAACCTTGGAAACCCTTTTCTAATTCCCCCCATTTTGTTTGGAGCTGAGTTAATACAGTTTTAATATTATTCTTCTTAAGTGGCAACGCCACTGATCCTGATCCTCCTCCCTCCATCACTTACTGGAAACCCTAACTCAATAATACTGATAACAAAACTCTTCTTCTTCCTTGTTCTCTTTAGATGATTTTGAGAAACCAGACCTAATAATTGAGAGAGAGGGAGAGAGAGGCTAAGTATATCATGGTCATGGACTCATGGGTATGTTGCCACCAACTTTCTGCAAAGCCCAGCCTCAAGCCCACTTTATATTATACCGAAAAGAGTCAAATCGCCATGGTTACTCTCGTCGACTCCTCTTCTGTGTTTATGGAGCCATCATACAATAGTTACACATCTCCAGCATCATCCGCGACGCCATCCTAGTTTCTCATTCACGATTCTAATGTCATCTTAGACCATCTTATAGACCTGACAGAGAAATATGGTGGTGACCGGTTCTTTTAGAGCGCTCCTTTATTTGAACTATTATTTGTAATAATAATGAAAGAATATGTGAATGAGGTTTTTATTAATTTTTCATTAAAAGAACAAATGCAGACAGACTCTACGTATATATGCGAGACATGACAAGATGTTATTACACACTTACAAGACTCATGTGTTCAACACACTAATATGTGATCTACTCGAGACATTGACTATAGCTGACTCTGTTGATGTAGCTGATTCCTTACAGTCCCCCTCAAGCTGATACTGATGTAAGCAGAGAAATCAATGATAGAAAAACATAGTGAACTAAACCTTTTGTGAATAAATCAACCAGTTGTTGTGAAGAACTAACATAGCTAACCTTCAAAAGACCAGAACTGACTAACTCTCTTATATAGTGATAATCTATTTCTATATGCTTGGTTCTAGCATGAAAAACTGGATTTGTTGCCAAGTTGTTTGCGAAATATTATCACAAAGTAAAAGTAAATGGAGTTGAAAGAGAAATACCAAGTTCATCCAAGAGAAAAGATATCCAAACTACCTCTCATTGCAAGAATTGCCAATTATTTATATTCACTTTCTCACCAGGAGTTGGAGATGGTAGGTCAGCTTCTTTGATGACAAGAGATGAACCCAAAAATACACACATTCCTGAAGTGGATCTTCTAGTATCATGGCACCCACCCAATCGGGGAATCTCGCATGCACATATAAAAGAAATATCTCCTTCCTAAATCAACACACCGAGCCAAGAGTACCCTTTTAAGTATCTTAGAATCCTCTTTGCCAAATAAATGCTCATCCAGAGGAGACTGATAAATTGAGCAACATAGTTTACACTCGTAACTAATATCGTGTCTTGTCATTATAATATATTGAATCCACCAACCAATCTTCTCAGATATTGTGACATCGATAAAGGGATTCCAGACCGATGAGTCTTGGTCCCTTAGCAACAGAGTCTTAAGGCTTACAATCAATCAAATAATATTTATGTAACATTTCAATAGTATACTTCTGCTGAGTCAATAAAAGTTGCTTAGAGTTATTCATAAATGTTGCTTATATTCCCAGAAAGTAGTTCAAAGTACCAAGATCCTTAACTGGATAAATCTTCATAAGATACTGTATAATCTTCTCATACAAAGAATTTGATGAACAAGCTAAGATAATGTTATCCACATAGAGCAAGAGGAATGCCATTGTATCTCCATGTTGATAAATGAACAAAGAATGATCAAATGTGGACCTGAAAAAACCAAATTCCAACAGAGACCCACAAAACCTCTCAAACCAAGCTCTGGGAGCTTGTTTGAGTCCATACAAACTTCTCTTAAGCTTGCACACATAGTCTGGATGTTGTGCATCTTCAAAGCCCTTAGCATAATAAGTTGAACTCTGAGTTTCAAGAACAAATGCAGTTTCATCTTCTTCTGCTTTAAGCCATTTCTCATGATGTAAAACTCGTGACACAACATCACTAAGAGAAAATTCAGTATCCCTGTTATGAGAAAATATCACAAATTTCCTATATTCTTTACCCAACCCCATAAGAGCATACATTACTACATCATATTCATCAACTCTTTCCCCTATGGATGCTAAAGAATCAGTAATAACTTTTAATTCATCAAAGTAGGCAGAGATACTTTTATTACCTCTTTTAATTGAGTGAAGTTGATCACAGTAGGCAAAGATTTTCTTGTTTGAGAATTTCTCAATAAACCTGTCTTTCCGATAGACCCAAATTTGTCTCGCTTGAAAAACCAATGATACCTCTAGAAATTGTTTCATCCAAAGTTGCATTCAAACACGACATAACGAACCGATTCATCTTGCGCCAATGATGAAACAACGGATTATGTAGAGTGTCACCATCAAGATCAATTGTTTCCACCCGCTTGAATACTAGAACCATCTACCATTTCGTACAAATCGATCGTAATAAGAATGGACTCAAACTGATTTTTCCATATCAAATAGTTAGATCCATCTTCTCGTAACGTAACAGAAACAAAATTGGTGATATTTTGAAAAGGTAAAGCAGATGTTGTACCAGCCATTACAAGACAAGATCAAGATTGAAGTTCTTGAGCTGAACAGAAAGTGTTGCAAGAAAATGAATGAGATCTAAATCTTGATGTAAAAAACAAGAATGTAGACCTAGAAATATCAATAGAACTGTTGAAGAAATACTAGAGATTTTAAGAGATTGTAGGAATAAATCATAGAAATACTAGAGATTTTAAGAGATTGTATGAATGAATCGTAGAAATCTTTCAGAAATTGTAGTTGCGTGAAATTGATTTTGAGCTATGTGTAGGATCAAAGATGAAAGAATCAAGATCTTCCGTACAACTATGATACCATTAAAGAATATATGAATGAGGTTTTTATTAATTATTCATTAGAAGAACAAATACAAACAGACTCCGTATATATGCAGACATGACAGACTGTTTTATAACAGCTATTATTGTCAGTTACAGAACTTGTGTGTATAACACACTTACAAGACTCATGTGTTCTACACACTAATACAGGACTGACTCAGACATTGACTATAGCTGACTCTGTTGATGTAGCTGACTTTGTAGCTGATTCCTTACAAATAAATATAATGGCAATGGTAAGGCTATTATTGTCAAATGTTTATTTCATTTCCGACTAGGTAACGTTCGGAATCCCCATCCAACGACCTTCCCATGACTCATGGGACGGACACTAGAATGTTCATTTTTTTCATTTCAAAACACCCGACCCGTCTAATTTTTCTCACCTTCACCTTCAATCTGAACTGGCTCATTGGTATAAACCCATCAACTTTCACGTGACAAGTTCAAATCGCGTTTCAGTATATGTATAATTCCTGACGTTGAGATAAATAGTGATTCGTGTGAGCAACGACGAGTCTTTGTATTTTGCTTTCTTTTCAACTTGTTTGTGAATCCAGAAATGCTATATCTTTGGTTAGTAGTCCAAAAGAAAAATCATTTTGGCTTTTGTTGTGGGAAATTAGCTTAATCTTCCAGAATTCTAACATTACGAAACGATATCCAGAAAGTTCTCATGAAATCCCCCCCTTCAATTGCATTTGATGGAAGGGGGTGTTGTTGCTATGTGATTGGGTTGGTGGTCCATCAAATGCAATTGAAGGCTATGTTCCCAAAACAACGACCATATCTCAACGTCTTCATCGTCGAAGCTTCCATATCTCAAGGCTGTGAATTAGATGGAATTTACGGGTACTATCATTGTGGGGGATCAACTCCGCATTCCTAAACAGTCTCCTTAGCAGCCGCCACACCGGTGGTCTTGTCCAAATATAGGACGTAGTTTTTTTTGCCCCGGAGGGCTAGGGAGCGAACTCCCATTGTATTACCAGTATTACTAGCATTATTGTCACCAAAATTTCCTTCCAAGTATCAAAATGAGGACCTGTATAAAAAATTCTCCATCCCTATTCTAGCTATCTCTAATCTCTGCACGCACCACTCTTGTGCATGTGAAATTCAATACCCAACTTTACAAGCATTCTGATCAAAACAAAACAAAACAAAAAAAAACTTTACAAGCATTCGCCAAAAAGAACAAAATCTTTATAACAAAAAACTTACTTCCCCTCTCTTGTCCCGTCACTAAGATTTTTATCCGCAGTTAATGACACTATTGCTTTTTGTTTGTATTAGGAGGATTTATTCATTTTATGAAATTAATCATTACAATTGTTGAAAATTGCTGCACTGCAACCCATTCATTATAGTAATCTAAGAAAGCATCTCCAATGATGGGTCAAGGTCATCGTATTTGAGGTTTATTAACACATTTTTATGTGTGGGTCATTACTAAATGACAAAAAAAAAAATAAAGCAATTTTTTTCACCTCAAGTTGATCTCAACCCCGGGCTGTATTATCTAACAAACATTATTTAAATTTAGAGACAAAATAATGATGTGGGCTTTTAAGACCCAAGGTCATAGTGAAAGTCTTATTTACACTTTCTCTATTACCCCACTTAACCATGTCATCTATCTCTATGACCTTGACCCTTGTGTTGGAGATGGAAATTTGGTACAAAAAGTCTTAAATCCTAGGTGTCATTCAATACTAAGACCTCTACCCCTTGCATTGGAGAGGTCTCAATACTAAGAGCATCTCCAATGCAAGGGGTAGAGGTCTTAAATTAGTATGACACATAGGATTTAATACTTTTTTCACCAAAGTTTCATCTCCAATGCAAAGGTGAGGGTCATAAGTACGATTTATTACGTGGCTAAAAGTCAGAAAGGAGAAAGTCTAAATAAGACTTTCTTCATGACTCTTGGCCATAAGTCCACATCATCTTTTGTGCTCTGGGATTTGAAAAAGTGTAGATAGACCTGGGATTGAGATGGATTTTAGGTAGAGAGCCTTTCTCTTTATTAGTTTTTGTCCTATAATAAATGACCCACAACCAAAAAAGATAAATAAGACATCCACATAGAATGATCTTGACCACTAGCATTTGAGATGTTCTATAAAAGTTAGTTGAGGTACTAGAATCTACTCCTTGATTAGCTAGCTATTGGAGAGGTCGCTTCCGTATTGCCTTTGCAAAAAGTCACTTCAAAGAACCTATGGACGCCATATTCTAGAAAGCACCCAGTTTTTGTCTTGTAGGCAGTGACCAGTAGACAATTCCCAGCCACAGATTTTGATTCTTTGAGTGGTGTTCAATTGTTCATGAACACTGCATCTTAACAGGACACCACTGTAAAGACCAGATGAAATCCGACCTTGTTCTACTATCCTCTGTGTCAAGAATCGAGAACTTTCTTTTGGACCCCACCTGCCTAGAATTCTGGGTCCGCATTTTTGATGGATTTTAGACTACTCCAAAAGAAGCCTTAAAACCAACTCTCACAAGCCCAGTTGGCCAGGGGTTGGACGTTTAGCTTAAATTCACCATCATTTCATTTGCGAAAATGCATACAGCACTTTTGGGATGAGTAACATCTCTGGCATACATTTCTATATGGGTGCTACAAAAATACTCAAGTAAAGTTATTACATGTTAATGGGAGATCATATCCTTACAATTAGTCTCTAGTGATGGTAGCATCAAATATTATGTTACCCATCCCAAAAGTGCAACTTTCCTGCCGTGGCTCTACGTTCAATATGGTTTAAGCGCAATAACATAATAATACTAAAAACACAACTGCTGCATTACAACTGAGTATTCAATCTAAAGCACGCATCATTCAGTGAACTTCAGATCATGACAATAGCTTTCCTAGCTAGATCATTGGGCTTTCAGTGATATGGTTATACCTACTGTTAGAACTAATTACATTTAAGAAATTCAGTATAACTTACTTCTGAAAGGTTCAAATTCACCCAACAACAACTTACGTATCCTCCCTCTACATAATATATATAACTTGATTGTTCACCATCGGTTTCACACAACAGGTATATTTTCAGCCTCCCTGCATCTTTCGATCCCTGGGTATTTTGTTGAAGTGAACAAAGGAAAAATCTTAATATTATAACCTCGACAGTCGAGAACAAAAAAAACAAATAGAAATAAAAGAAATGGTGAGCTGTGTTATGCACCTTTCAATGTGGTTCAGTATTAGAACCCTTGGTCCAAGAGGGATTCTTGCCTCCATAAGGTCACTGCACAATATTAAGAGACGGAAAATGGCTGTCATCATCTTCAGAAAACACTAAGAAAACGCACAAAACAACGACATAATATGAACTCCTCCACTAACACTTGCCTATGATTAAGCAATGGCATAGTATTGTCTGTTAACAAGTGTTTCTTGAAGTGCTTCCTCGTACTTCTGAAGGCCTAGCTTTGACAACATGCATCTTGTTCTGGTATAGCATCTATCATCCAATACTGGCTGCTGAGAAGACAATACCTACACATATTGCAAAATCAAACTGCTCAATTAAAAAGGGAATATCAACGCAGAGCGTGATGCCATATGTAATATGACTCTACACCAAGTATGAAGCGAGTACTAAAAAAATGCTAACAAACATGTAACTGACACTGTCTACTCGCATGAGCAGTTTAGACTTGGGAACCAATATAAACAGTAAAAAGAAATGTCCCAAAATGTGTTTAGCTCTATGTTGCAGTTGTTTAGTTCAGTGATGGAATTCCCTACCATGGATTAAAGAAATCTTTATTAATTTCAAACCGAAGCATGAACCTCGGACAGCTGTAGGCCATGATTATTGATGGCTAAGTAATGCTCATCATCACCGTCTTCCAGCACCAATACAGATATTTGATCACCAATAAGCATTGGAGACGAGGCAATTCTGTTCGTTGCTTATGGACCATCTATTCTACCGTTCTTGGGATAAAGGGTTCTTATGAAAGATATTGAAAGAGAAGACATGGAAGCATGTACAGGAAACAAGCAAGACCGATAAAGATAAAACTTAAGCCGATCACTATGCCGCAATTAACAAAGTGAAAGATGATAGTTACCTTGTGCAGAAGACCATTTACAACCGCAAAGAGGAGCCCTATTCCGATCCCAATAGAGATGTTAGGAGGAGAAGGAAAGTCATCAATCACACTTGTCATGAATCCAGAAGTAAAACCTGCCAACGTTCTGCAAATGAAACATTTCATTCGCTTAGGTGCAACAAATGATGATCCAGCTCATTTATATTTCGAGAAAAGTATAGTGAACCAAAAGTTGATTAGCAAATTGTTTATCACGCCATGGATCCTCAAAGATTTTAACGGGGAGAAGCGACAAGGTCAACATTGGATACTTGTTTACCTGAATCCTAGGTGTATTGTATTCTATATTGGAGGACTAAACAGAACGTTTTCTCAGTAAATCGGTAATGAAATGAAGTTTTCTCAGTAAATCCTAGGATGCAAACATTTTCTTTCTAGTTGGTTCTCTCCATTCCAAAAAGCAAAAAAACTCAAAATTAGCAAAGAAAGAGATATAGCCAAATAGGGTGTAAAATTAGGGGTTACCTAGCCTTGGTATCGTCTTTCCCTCCTCTAATTCTTTTCAACGCACAGATCATAGCACCATTAGTGCCCCTCAAAAGAGCAAGATCACGAGCTAGAGATACTATCAAAGGAATACTCCCGCATTTCTGTAAAATACGACTCAATCATGGATTGTACATTCAATTAACTGAATTTTGGAAAGAAATCAAGCTAGGTATGATGAATTTATACATCACTTACCTGAAATGGACGAAAATTCTTCAAAATGTTCCCAACCAAGACACCTAGAGCAGCTCCTTGTAAAGCATGGGTGGCAGCGACAGTAGCAATTTCAACTGGTAAACATTGTTTAGAAACCCAACCTTTGTAACCATTTTCTAATTCCCCCCATTTGTTAGGTGGCAATGCCACTGTTCGTCCTCCTCCCTCCATCGTATACTGAGAAGTGAAACCCTAACCTGGTTAGTGTAATCACAAAACTCTAAATTGGGAGAGAGAGAGACGGAGAAACGGAAAGAGAAATGGGAAATGGAAAAACGATATGTATTTTTTTACTTTTGTACACCACGCTTTATCCACTAATTTTTGAGAATGGCATAACTATCCTTACTTAATTAGAGTTAATAATTATGATTAAGAAGAAGACGAAGTGAAAAAAAAAAACTAATTTTTGAGATTATTGCAATTCAAGATGGGTGATTCGAATGCCGAAGGAGAATATTCATCTAGTAAACAGAATATAATACATAGGTATGTTTAACCTGGCGAGATTGGGGTATACCCAATTAGACAAAATCTGGTCATTATGAAGTAAAACCAAGCCACCCCTTAACCTTGTATTTTCTAAATGGCTAATATGCCCTTGTTTAATTAACACTAAAAAATCTGATTAGCTTAATTAATTGAGTTTAGATTAAAACTTTTGAAAATGAAAATTCAAAGAGGTTAAACCTTTAATCCGTCTTATGAGTTCGATTTCGATCAAAAATGGGTTTTCGAAAATGTTATAAGTCGGCAAGGTCGACGTTTGAAGAAGGTGCCGGCTATATTTAGCATGGCGTGGTATGCGTTTGAATAAAATGCCACCACTTTCAAATGGCATGGTCCTTGGATGAAGAAAACGCGACCATGTTTTGGCCTAAGGTTTTTGAATGAATAATACTACCTTTGGCCAACAATCTAACGGTCGGCATGTAAATATTCATTAACATGTCGGCTATAATATAGTCGGCATGCACATAATTTATTACACTACCTAGCTTTCCAGAAGTCAGGCATGTTAAGGATTTATAACCATGTCGACTGTACTTATACCAAACAAAAATGAGAATATGGGAAGATGTAATTCACTTCATTCATGCAATTTTGGTTACTACACTGATTGAAACATAAAAACGAATGCACTTAGCATGTGCATCAAGCCTTTGAACCCCTAGGCGACCCTAGTGGATGAGTTATAGTCTCGTGAGGGTTTACATAGAGGTCTACCCACAAAACCTATACAAAAACTTCTAAAGCCATCAATCTTCCTCCTCCGAAGACGATACGGCATCCAAGTACTCCGGGTTATCCTCCGGGATTCTTTGTGCCAAGAAGTGATAGCTTGCATCGAACGCGAATGCTTCCCCCTTTTCCTCCAAGTAGCACGCTTTCACGACTTCATGCTACAAAAACACAAAAACAAACTTACATTTGTTAGTGGTGTTTCATTGGAAGATAAAACAACATGGGTTGCGTAAAAAATAACCACAAAATTACTTACAAATTGTGCAATGGACAAGGTGAAGGGGCGAGTGTTAAAAATCCGAGGTTGGAGCGCTAAAAAAGCAAGTATCGCATTTTCGATTACTAGGTGCCTAGCGTGGAGTTGTTGAATACTTCTTGCATTAGGATTCCCAAACTCGCCGCAAAATTTGTTGTGTACCCTAGCCCAAAAGGTTGTGGAATCCTCCCTTTCGGAGGATTGCCGTCTAAGTCGATTTTCCGCGTACCATGCTTTGGTGATTGCCAAATCTTCATTTGAATCAAATGATGCCATTGTTGTTTGTAGAGATCTATTGGGTGAGTTAGATGGAGTGTATGATGATATGAGCTTTGGAGAGTATATGGAACTATTTGTATGTTGTTTCGTAGAGAGAAGTAGTGTATTTATAGGATGGTGGCCAAATTTGGCCGTTATAGTGCCCAAGTACAAGTCAATCAATGAAATTGTACTTGCCAAAAATTTGAATTTTGAATTCGCCACGAGATTTGTTATCCCCAATATGCCGACTACGTATGGCCTAGCGGGTGGGAAGTTTCTTACCATGCCGACCTTATGAGTTTTAGGCATCGAAAACATTTTCTTCTCGTGTATCCACCGGCAAGGTATTTCGACATTTTCATGCCGCTATGATATGGTCGGCGGTATAAATTTTCTTACCATGCCGATCTTATAACTTTTAGGCATCGTGGAGTTCATGCAATTTTCTCGTTAAACCGTCGAACGATATTTGTTCACTATATTGTCGGCTATTATGTGGTCTGGCAAGGAACCAAATTTATGACCATGCCGGCCTTATGATGATTTTAGGCATCGGGAGAAGGCATTTTCTCGCAACACATGGCCGGCATGTTCTATAACATAATACACCTTCTATCAGATCACAAATGACGGCTTGGTATTGATCTCGATTACCTTGCCGAACCTGGTATGCAAGCATTTTTTGTCGGGGCGGCCATCGACACTTCAAAACCTTGCCGCCCCGGTGTAGTCGGAAATTTAACCTAAAATAAGCATGCCGACATAAGTATTGAAACTTTACATAGCTAAACAAACCATTCATTCAACAACTAGAAATCCAACACTTGTTGTCCAAAATACGAAAACATGTCCCATAAACCTTAAAAAAAAACATTTGTCCAACCGTTAACCTTAACATTTGTCAAACACAACTTAAATAAATGAACTAGAAATGCATTCATTCACCACCACGACCACGACCACGGCCCCGTTTAAGAACACCACCACGACCACTACGAGCCCTCTTTTTGTCAGCATTCATCTTGGCATGTGCTTCCTCCTGGCTTTTCTTCCCGCTTTACTTCACCTCGCTTTCTTGAACATTTCATGGGCATCCTCATTTTCAACATTGTTAACAAAGTCAATGTGCTTGCCTTGCTCTTCAATCGACAAAGGCTCTCCTCTTTCTCTGTGAACACAACACCTTCGCAAAGGTCTTCAAATGCTCCTTCTATTTTCAATTAAACAACAAACAATTAATAGAATGATTCGATAATGTGATCTTAAAATAATAAGAACAACTCTAAAATACTTACAAAGAACTTAAGACTTGTTCTTTGGGTCTTTCGATGCCATCTTCCTCTTACGAGCCAATTCTTCAAATAGTCATCTCCTAATCACGGGAAGGACGAGCCCAACCCAAGTACCACGACATGTATCTCTCACGGCTTCATGACCGGTGGTCACCTCGTCCAAAAGACTCACATCGATGTTACGGCCCTATCTATCGTCCCAATGTTCTTGAGTTGGCGCTGGATCGTAAGAGACGTTAATAGTTTTTTGGGAGGTGGTTCAGTCATCCCGGTTCACATTAAAGAACGGATTATCTTCATCGAAATGAGGTTCTTCTTACACGTAACCCAATTGTCGCATTACCCGATGTGGATCGTACATTGAATATCCTTCGGTGCACAACAACAAGGGTCCATAGTATAATGCAACTTCATCTCTCCTTTGGATTAAACCTTGATTTCTAGCATCCCGACACGGATCAAATATCACCTCTTCCACAGTCAATTTGTCGATGGCCATTCGCATTTTGATAAGATTTTGCGGCATTTCCTTATCCTGAGTACCCTTAAAACTGTACCTTTGCGCTCTTGGCTTATCAACAACAACATTCGCATCCACTTTGACGTAGGAGTTGGCTTTCACCAAAGAAGGGAAGTGCTCATATATCCAAACCTATGCAAAAAAAAAAAAAAGTTTAGTAAGAATCTTATCTTACGAGAATTTGGCAAATATAAATGATTTAGACAATAGAATTACCTGGAAGAGACATATGTTTCCGTTAACTTGCGAAGTGAGTGCCCTTGAAGCCTTTGTCAACTCATTGTTCAAGAAGGAGACCACCGCAGTACCCCAAGAATATTCACGCATCTTATCTAAGGGATCCAATAGTTGCAAATAACTGGCGTCGACCAAGCTTCCGGAACTGTCGGGAAGATACATCTCGCCGGGACGTATAGCAAATAAGCTGACGTGGTAGCATTGATTCGCACCGTTTCACCCTTCCTTCCTTATCAAATATTTTCTTGGTCCTAGAAAATATGTCCCTCAACTGCTTCAGATTAAACTTCTTGGTTAGACGACCATCCTTCATCACAAGCATAGACTCCGTCGCAACCTGATTCCAACCGAACAATTGTAAATATCCGCGAAAGAAAACTTATTATCGAAGCCCTCACTGACTGCTTTTCCCTCAACCTCCAGGCCTAGAATTTGATGAGCATCATCGGGAGTTATGGCCATCTCACCGAATGGGAATAACATTGTATCAGTCTCCTTAGAACCTCTCACAAAATGCAGATACGGTAACTCTATCATGCTCAATATTCGAACTCTCCACCGCAGGCCACAACCCGGAGTTCTTGACAATCACTTTCACCTCCTCACATTCATCCTCAAGATCCCAAGTCTTAGTCACTGAACATGAAGCTTGGCGCCTCATGAGACGGACGGCATTCTTGTGATCCTAAATACCAAAAAAAAAAAAAAAAAAGAAATACAAACACTTGACGCAAATTTAAGATAGTTACACACTTAAATAAAAAACAATGACGGATTGAGATTACTTACGATAGTATTATGGATCGTACATGCCCATGAGTCCTTGTATCCAAAAAGAACATTTCCACCATCTTTTAGGGTCCCCCTTGGGTTCTCATATTTTTTCAAGTGTAACCATCAAGTGAGAGGGAGGAATATAGGAATCACCGCTTTAGTGATCACCCTCTTCTTCTTTCGGTTTTGATTGAAGTTGAAGCTTCGGTTTGTTGAACAATAGCTAGAGTTTCTTCTCCTTATCTCCATTACCATCATCATCATCATCATTACCTCCTCCAACATTAGGCATGTCTTGATCACCATCATCATCATCATTATTCCCTCCTCCAAGATCCGGAGTTCTTTCATCAACATCATCATCATCACCTCTTCTACCAGATGGAATTGATTGGTCTTCATCCTGGAGTCTCGTCCCGAATCACTAGGTTCCGATGGTGGTTCATAATCATCATTCTAGACACGTATCTTGAGCGTTCCCACAACATATGCCCCTTAATGTGTTGAAGTCAAGAGTTTATCACCAACACGAGGAGGTCTTGAAGGAGGACTAAGAGCTTTCATAGCTTTCTTCTTTGCCTTTTGCAACCTGAACAAGAACGATTAAGAAAAAAAAATTTAAAGGTCCGCAGGTTCGACATACATAACAAATCCGGCGGATAAATGGTCGGAAGATTAGATATCTAAATACATGTCGGTTAAACATAAACCGGCATGGTGTGATTCACATAACCTGCCGGTGATGAGCACGAAAGTGCGACGCACTTTCACCCATAAATACATTAGCTGGGACTCATTTTATCACTAATAAACTTGTTTGTATGTGTATTTGTGAAATAAGCTCTTATGGAGAAAGTTGCTCGAAAAGTGATTTTTGTACCCAGGAGGACACATGTTATTCGGACTCTCAGTTTTGGATAAGGGGCACCCAATTACTAAGGGGCACCCTAATTGCTATTCGCACTCCCGATTTGGATAAGTGGTAGTCATCTTCAACAATTTGAATCGAAAATTGGCGGGAAAAAATGTGTTTGAACCTAAGAATTAGGGTTTGGATTTTGGAGGTGTTGTAATGAAACTAAGCTCGTTGAGATTAATTGGTTTTGCTCTAATGGACTAAACAGGGATGGTAATGGGTTTCGTTTCGTTTGGAATTGGATAGAATCATGGATTCGAAGCAAAAGAGTTTGGCGGGAAGTTGTTCTTCACGGACCAGAATTAGGGAAGGAGAATTGGAAACGTTGTAGTAAGATTAAATGGTTGTAATTGTTTGGGCTAACTCCATTAACCTACACAGTGCAGTATGGGTCTTTGTTTCGATAAAAATTGGTTGTAATTCGATTGGGAGTAAAACAAGATATTTGGCTCCGGATCGATTCTGCCGAGTTTCTATTGGAATTTCTTATGGCTTTCGGTTAATATGGGCATGTTATGGTTAACTAAGGCTGGTAAATTGTTTGAATTAGAAAGCAGAGGAAGTTTCCACGTAGATTTGATAAAATGAAAAGTGAAATATTCTCGAGATTTTCCCAGTTATTTTTGGGATTGAGTGTGTCCTGGGAGTATTTTACTTCAGAGGAAACGTGTTGAAGTTTGTAGGAGCAACTTAAGACGCAGAGAACCAATTACAGGCGCGTGAAGGAACTAAATCAGGGAATTATTCCCGTGATATCGCGGAAAAGGAAAGAAGATTGTTGCGAGTTATTACGAAGGATTTGGGGGGTATGTTGAGTATAAAAGAGGTTCTAAGGTACCAGAAAAGGGGATCGAGAGTTGGGGAGAAGAACAGAGGGTTGCAGAGCATATTTCTCTGCTGCTGCAGAGAAGAAGAAGAAGAACATTCGACGCCAACTGACTGTCGCAGAGAACTGTCGTTTATAAACAGTACTCGTAACAGTCAGTTTGGCATGCTTGTTTTGAATTTGCAACAAATATTGTAATAAATGACTTCTGTAACGCCAATACAAACGTTGCGGATTAATTGTATTATTAGCTTTCTTTAATAAAAACACCATTTGAGCTATGAATTATATTTTTGAGTGTGTTTTCATTATGAGAAGCTAAGCCCCGACACTGGGTCGACGGAGGAAGCCGAACTTCATACATGGGTGAATTTATTTTATTCTTTTTATGACTTTTGCATTTATTTTAAATTGTTTTATGATTTGAAAAAATTAGTTATCATTTTATTAAATGGGTCATGCTTGCTTAGATGTTTGATGTCCCATGCTTACGATTTATAACTAATAATTTATTGAGCGATAATTGCTAAAGAATAAATAATTGAGCCTATTGATATGAGTGCGGTGGAATCCTAGACCCAAAGAACTCTCGCTTTTATTATTTTATTAAACCTTTAAATTTAATCTTCACAAGTCTTAGAGTTCGAATCCTTATTACTACAAAAAACTCAATAAAAAATCTTATCAATTTTGGTGCGGCCGACGCTATTTGTTTTTAGATTAATTTTTAGGTTTATTTTTATTTATTTTGTCCAGTATTTTCATTTCGTTTTAGATTTTATTTTTTCCTTTTTATGTGTTTTTTTTGTATTTCTTTTCGAGGACTTTTTGAGGATGATGACTTCTTTCGAGGAGACGTCACCTACGATGACGCCATGCGGAATATAAGCGTAGAAAGTCAAATTATCGGAAACCTCATCCGAGATGACGCTTGCCGAATATATGCGTAGGCAATGGTATGGAGTTTCTGCTCCACATGAGGTAAGTGAAGAATCTCCTCTAGAGATATATGAGAAGTATTACAAACACACACCGCCTAGTTTGGAACAAAGATTGAGAGTTCTTGAATGTCAAAGATTATTCGTTGATGATGATGAATCTGGTAGTGACTCTCTGTTCCAAACAGAACATATAGATGACCTTGTGGATGATTGTGTGGATGATTCGCCTAATTCCATAGATGAATCTACCTCACAAGATCATTCACCCAACTTAGAAGTTGTTTCTAGACCCATAGACTTCCAAAAGTTGCCTAATTTAGGGTTAGAATTGTGTGCTTCTAAAGTGTTGTTGGATTACTTTGCATCTAAGTACCTGAGGACTTGCCTATTCCCGATATCGTGCATGAGCCGATTGATAATTCCTCGCCTCAAAAGAATCCCCATATTTTGTTCTTTACGCACTTCCTTGTGGCAGTACAAACTTGGTTTAGGGGTAAATCTTGGTTTTGATAGTTTCAGCGTCCCCGCGTTTTCATGACATAAGTGTGAAGCTGTCGTTTGTAAATATTGTATTTTGGGTCGATCCCCAAGTTTTCAGGTTATTAGTTTATGGGGATCCGTTTTTGTACATTCCAGTAGGTATAATTATTTGTCTATTTTATTTTATTTTTATTTTCCCATCTTAATTTTTACATTGGATGACTCAATTACATTGAGGACAATGTAATATTTAAGTGTGGGGGAGTGGGTATTAACTTTTTATTTTTCTTTTAATTTTTCAGGAATTTCCTTGCATATTGTGACCAGCTCTTGAGCGGGTCTAAAAAGATAATAAAAAAATATATATTATGACCAAACTGTAACTGTCTAAAAATAAATAAAAAAATTGTGTGTCTTGTGTATGGCATTTGTCATGACCAGTGTGTAGCGGTCTAACTCTTTTATTATATGACCAAACTGTGTAGCTGTCAATTTTCTGTTTTGCTCGAGGACTAGCAAAATGTAAGTGTGGGGGATTTTGATGAGCACGAAAGTGCGACGCATTTTCACCCATAAATACATTAGTTGGGACTCATTTTATCACTAATAAACTTGTTTGTAGGTGTTTTTGTGAAATAAGCTCTTATGGAGAAAGTTGCTCGAAAAGTGGTTTTTGTACCGGAGGACACATGTTATTCGGACTCTCAGTTTTGGATAAGGGGCACCCAATTACTAAGGGGCACCCTAATTGCTATTCGCACCCCCTGACTGGATAAGGGGTAGTCATCTTCAACAATTTGAATCTGAAAATTGGCGGGAAAAATTGTGTTTGAACCGGCAGAATTAGGGTTTGGATTTTGGAGGTGTTATAATGAGACTAAGTCATTGAGATTAATTGGGTTTGCTCTAATGGACTAAACAGGGATGGTAATGGATTTCGTTTCGTTTGGAATTGGCTAGAATCATGGATTCGAAGCAAAAGAGTTTGGCGGGAAGTTGTTCTTCACGGACCAGAATTAGGGCAGGAGAATTGGAAACGTTGTAGTAAGATTAAATGGCTGTAATTGTTTGGGCTAACTCCATTAACCTACACAGGTCTGGTATGGGTCTTTGTTTCGATAAAAATTGGTTGTAATTCGATTGGGAGTAAAACAGGATATTTGGCCTGGATCAGATTCTGCCGAGTTTCTATTGGAATTTCTTATGGCTTTAGGTTAATATGGGCATGTTATGGTTAACTAAGGCTGGTAAATTGTTTGAATTAGAAAGCAGAGGAAGTTTCCACGTAGATTTGATGAAACAGAAAAGTGAAATATTCTCGAGATTTTCCCGAGTTATTTTTGGGGATTGAGTGTGTCCTGGGAGTATTTTACTTCAGAGGAAACGTGTTGAAGTTTGTAGGAGCAACTTAAGACGCAGAGAACCAATTACAGGCGCGTGAAGGAACTAAATCAGGGAATTATTCCCGTGATATCGCGGAAAAGGAAAGAAGATTGTTGCGAGTTATTACGAAGGATTTGGGGGTATGTTGAGTATAAAAGAGGTTAAGGTACCAGAAAAGGGGATCGAGAGTTGGGGAGAAGAACAGAGGGTTGCAGAGCGATTTCTCTTTCTTTGCGCAGAGAAGAAGAAGAAGAACATTCGACGCTTGGCGATCGTCGCAGAAGAACGTCGTTTATAAACGCAGTACTCGTAATACCGGTTTGGCATGCTTGTTTTGAATTTGCAACAAATATTGTAATGCTGACTTCAACGCCAATACAAATACGTTGCGAGATTAATTGTATTATTAGCTTTCTTTAATAAAAATACCATTTGAGCTATGAATTATATTTTTGAGTGTGTTTTCATTATGAGAAGCTAAGCCCCGACACCGGGTCGACGGAGGAAGCCGAACTTCATACATGGGTGAATTTATTTTATTCTTTTTATGACTTTTGCATTTATTTTAAATTGTTTTATGATTTGAAAAAATTAGTTATCATTTTATTAGATGGGTCATGCTTGCTTAGATGTTTGATGTCCCATGCTTACGATTTATAACTAATATTTGGAGAATCTACTTTGGCAAAATAAGAGTCGATGTTGTTTTATTTATTGAGCGATAATTGCTAAAGAATAAATAATTGAGCCTATTGATATGAGTGCGGTGGAATCCTAGACCCAGTAACTCTCGCTTTTATTATTTTTATTAAACCTTTAAATTTAATCTTCACAAGTCTTAGAGTTCGAATCCTTATTACTACAACAAACTCAATAAAAAATCTTATCAGCCGGCGTATAACAAATATGAACACAGTACTTAACTGGATTTTTCAGAAAACCAGTCGGCAAGTTCCTTTACTCATACATTGCCGGCTAACAAATAGCCGGCATGGTTTTTTCCAAATACCATACCGGTTTTAAAATTCAAAGCATCAGGAGACACAAATCTTGATATACAGCCGGCAAGGAAAATTTTTACAACCATCCCGGCCAAAAAACAAAACTATCGCCGGCAAGGTCTGAGGTTGAATAACTTGCCGGCCCTGCAAGTAACAATTACAGGTATTTAACAGCCGGCAAGATCTTCAACCTAATATCTTGCCGGCCAAACACTAACTATGAAAAACCCAACGAGGTCGATAACTAAAAACCTTGCAGGCGGAAATAACGAAAATCAAAGAATCGATTTTTCTAACCTAATTTGACATGCAAACATGAAATTAAAGTACTTGAGTGAGTTTAAGTAGGCCCTTACTTTCTTAATCGCACCATTTCTTCGTTTTGAGCGGGTTCAATTTCTTCTTCAGCAACCGTTTTTTTCTTCACTTTATGTTGAACTAGTTTTCCAATTCCTGGGTTGTATTGATTGGGTTTTCGATTGGCGTCTTTCATACGAGTTCCCTTACGCCGTGGTGGATCCATTGATGAAGATTAATCGGAGTTTTCGAATCGACGATGTCAATGAATTAATCGACGAGTTTTGATGGTGGTGGGGGTGATGGAGCCGGTATGGTCGTGGAGGAGAAGAAGAATAAGAGAACAAGAAAAATGAAAAGATTAAAACTGATTTAGGGTAATAGGTTTTTAAAGGGTGAGGGTAGTTTTGTAACTTACCCATTAGGACTCCCCCTAAAACCCATAAAAAGAGTCCCTTTAAAATTGGGTATACCCCAATTAATCTGGGTATACCCCAATCTCGCCAGGATGTTTAATGTCCTTTTTATAGGTTTGAATTCCTCAAACAACTGAATTTTCACGTGCAAGTTCGGGGAACCAGAAAGAGGTTCGGCTGACAACTGGTATGATACATAGATGAATAGTTCGGCTCATTTGAAACAGCTGAACTAAGTATAAACTAAATAATGAATCAGTCGAACCATTTTTTAAGTAACAAGTTAGGCTCATAAACTAAGTATATAATCAGCTGAACCTGACATACATAGACACCCTCGAAAATTATTCATTCCATTTTGAAGTTTAATAGTAAGCTAGTGTTTGTAGCGGCTTAATACAGTTTGGTGTTCAATATGGATGAGATCCCGGGGGTTTTATGCTATTGCGGTTTTCTCGTTCTGGTGTCTTGTGTTTTTCCTTTTTCGTATTATTATTTTGTATCTTTATAATTGGATTTACACAGGTTTTTACGTATTCAATCTAAGTAGATACGTCATCCTAATTGTAATCGATTACGAGACTAGTTCTTGTACAATTCGTTTTTTGGAAGATAGATAACAAGTTTACTCACTTGGCAGAATTCCGATTGGATCATTTGGATACGACTAGATTGAAGATTGATCTTGGATATTGATTTTCGGGATCGTCCAAGTACTCTACTTAACAATCAGGTTTACGGGACTCCGAGTCTATATACATACTGATTAAGTAGAGGTTGAGATATAAACTTTATATGCATATTGTCAAGGATTATTCATTTGATCTGCTTGATATTGTATTAAGTTTTGTCTATACATGTTTCTGAATGACAAGGTTGGTGGTGCGCTTTGTACCCCTACGTTTTCAAGAGAGTTATGAAGTGAAGACCATATGAGGATTGATTCTCCTAAGATGCTGAAAAATGTAATAGACATATCAGATGAGTTGTTGTAAGTCTCATAACATCTTTAACTTGGAATGTGTCTGATGTGCTACCAAACTGACTCACCAAGTCATCTTGATAATTCAGAGCGCGCTAGAAGTTGAGTGATACTTCTCATCGTAGTTATATAATCTCATCTTGCATTTTGAATATTGAAATTCTTCCTCTTCGGCCCCAAGTTTCCATGCCGATCTATGCGATCACGGTTGAAAGTTATTTATTTATATCTTTTGTAACAGTGGGAAAGGACTCTTTTAAGGTCATATTACCATGCCATCTATCATGCCATAAATACAGGTTCTTCTCACTCTCCACTTTTATCTTCAAATGCTCATTCATTAAAGCATTGATTTTTGGAATTTTTTTTCCACATGCCTTTACCTTGAGCGATATTCATGTCCAGTGAAATACTAACCTTTTCTGATAAACCTGTTTTTTCTTGTATAACTCTTCTCCATATTGTCTTATTCCCTTTAGAATATCTCCAGACCCATTTTGACAAGAAAGAGTTGTTCAAATTTCTAAAGTTTCTTATTCCCTACCCCCTAGCCTTTTGAGCCTGTAGATTTTTTGCAAAGACACCCAACATATTCTCAGTTTGTTATCTTTTGTGCCCCATGTTGATACCTAATTCACTAATCGGGCCAAAAAGTCATTACATGACTTGTAAGCCCAAGTCTACATGAGAACTGGAGACTTGACCCAGTCCAAAAAGACATTTCGTTCGGGCCTAAGTATAATATCCAAGAGTAAAATAGAGAATGGGGAAGTCAAAAGAGAATAAAATGACATTGATGAAGGAGTCAAGGTTGGCCTACATAGGAGGAAATGACAGTTTTGGTAATAAGGAAGACAAGGGGACACGTGTCATCGTGATATAAGAGAAAGAAGTCTATTAAAAGGGAATGAAATATTAGTTAGGAAATGATGTCATTTTTTGGGAATTAGGTTTGTTGTGGATATGACTAGGCTCTCACACTACTTTCTCACACCCACAAGAATCTTCTCATGATGCTTGTCAGTTTCTTTTCCACTTATACTGGGATTTACAGTCGAAAAAGATGGTAAATTGGGAGACTTAGTAAGATAGTCTTGATTAGAGTGACTAATTATGCCTTTCACAAGTACTTAGTCTTCCAATGAGCTATTTTCCATTTCATTCTTTCAAACCACTGTATCCCACGTTGAAAGTACCTTTGGAGAAGGACGTAATGAACGTCAGAGATATTTTATAGGCACATTTTAAGTTTTGCAACCTCTTCGGCTAACATCTTTAAGTTTTAATTTGGATGTACAGTAGAAACTTTATATGAGAATACTCCCTGTAGAAATAACCTCCATATAATAATAAAATAGTTTGGTCCCGATTTGGGCCAGTTATATTTAAGAATAAACTCCATATTGGAATAAGTCATAATTTTTTCTGTGTGTGTCTCAAGGAACCTACCCCCATATAAGAATAATTGACATCATAACATAAATATATAGCACTTGTCATACTTCAAAGTTTAAGATGAAGAGATTCTTGTAACCATATTACAAGTTTGTTTTGATTCAAAATGGATTTTTTTATTTTTTGTGCACAACTTAATACGAATATCTTCATATTCATTTGATCTCATTTGTCAATTTTCGATGTGAGAATTGTGATGTATGTGAATTTTTTTATTACAAATTTTGTATATACATAATATACACAAAAAAATCCTCATTTAAATAGTTTTTGTTTATACTGAGATACATTTTTGTGTTTCCTATGCATATGCAAGAATATGCCCAAATACACATATGAAACAATTTTTAATTGAGTATTCCATGTATATATGCACCGTGAAAACAATTTGATATCGGTCTCTTTTGTAAAGCAGAGAAATTGGAACTAAAACCACCAATGAAGCTAACTCTCGGTACAAAATGAAAAGGATTATAAACAGATATAGGCCTGATTTTCAACCCGATAGACAACCATATGTCTGTTTTTTTCAAATTTGCAAATCTAGGCCTCCATCCATGTTTCCATCCAAATCCGTTACTTCTGTCAATTTTTCGGTCAACACGGTCAATTTCTCATCAGATGAGATGAGTTAATGAAGCGCAATTACCCATTTTCCCTTTATACATGTGTAAGCTATTAGGTGTATAAAGTAGCCACGTGTAAGCCATGTGTAACGATACTGTCCCTATATCAGGATCTAGCAGAACTTTATGAGATCCAACGTCCGAAACGTTTCAGTCCAACCTCGTTATAATCGTCGTCTAATTCTTCTTCGATTGTTCTTCCTTTGTGACTGTGATAGAAAATAAATCGGCCAAAAAATGGAGTTCCGAAACAAACATAATTGCTAATTTTCTTAGAGGTTAATCGAGTGATTTTTTTTTGTCAAGACAGAGATTTGGTAGTGATTTTGTCAAGAATAAGATGTTGCTTAAAAAAAAAAGTAAGGTGATGAACCAGATGCAGATAATGTTATTGGAAGACACTAGGAGGTTTTGAAGGGTTTGTGACGAATTAGAAGATGAGTTCTCATCGAATTTGCATTTGGTTCTAGTTGCGAATATTACTGAGAGAAGTTAGGGATTTGAATTGAGGTTAAATTAGAAAACGATGGAGTTGGTTTGCTGATCTTTGAGAAGAAATTGACACACTATCGGTAAACATTGGTGATGATGATTTTAATCACAAATAAAAATGAAATTGATGAGGGTATTGACAGATTTCTAAATATATGAAATTGGTAATGCTTAAGGAATTGTTAAACGAAATGCAGTGATAGTTGGAGATGCAATTGGTTAAAATTAGAATTGCAGATTTTGAGTTAGTTTTGAATATCAATTAGCGCTCTATTCAGAGAGATTCAACATGCATATAACCCTAAAATCGGCATCAACGACATTTGTTCTTCAAGAAGATTCGATAAGAATAAATATCACCAAATTGATTCGACAATTTCATCAACAAAATCGATCGAGAAGATAAGTTTAATCTCCTACTGTACTTTCAATTTAATCGATTCTAATGTATGAATATGATTGAAAGTTTTTCTATTAGCTTGTTCTTGAACTTGGGTACTACTGAAATTCGTTGTTGACGAACTGGATTGTGTGTGTGTTGGCTCAGGAGAGTGAGAAATGCAAATGCTTGCAAGTTGTATAGGCAGTGTTGAAGGTTGTTGTTGCTGCAAAGAAGAATTAGAAGTTGGAAAAAACAAAGTTTGTTGCTATGACAGGGTTGTGCATCGGATATTGGTATAATGGTTTGAGGTGGTTGCCGGTGCTAACTGAAGTGGTGAGATTGAACTGAAAAGAGTAATGGTGAAATTATTTTTAGGGTTTTGAACAACTGAGAAGAATGGAGATGTAGCCACAGAGTTGGTGATGTTGTATTATGGAATGGTTGTGATTGAATGAAATGATTGCAGGTAGATGTTGTTGAACATGGATTGTTGTTGCTATTGATGCAGAGCAGTGGTATTTTTGTGGTGCTGTGTGTTTAGTTGTCATGGATTGTGACAGAATGCCAAGAAGGTAAAGCATAATATGTTGTAGTGATTGGTTGTTAATGCAGGGAATGTTGCTGCAACTGTTTTTTAATGGGGTGGTGAATGGCATTAGAATGAGCTTAAATGGATTAGATGAATGTTAGGTTTGATCAGGAAGTGTGGTGAGTATGTTTGAAGTAATGAATGCATGTATTTCTGCAATCAGTTAAGACAACGGATAAATGTATGAAACTGAAGTATTATTTCTGAAGTTAAATGAGATTAGAAGTTGGGTTTTTATTTGCGTTTGATTTTCCATGGAGTTTTGAGCTTGAAAAGTGGTAGTATGTTTTGACAAGATATCAGTGAACAAGATATTGTACGGTAGTTAAATACTTGATGATGATAGAATGTCAAGGTGATGTTAGATTCCAACGATTTAGAAGCCATGGGTTTTTATTAAAGTCGTGATCGTGATCAACTTCAGGCGTGTATAAATAATGCAAAAAATTCTTAGAGGTGCCACGTCACATGTACAAATGGTGGTGACGTGTACATATAGTCCACATGTACAGAAACGTTACACGCAAGACACAAACTGAACCGAGCGAAAATAAAACTCGGTGGAATGAGGCACTCACTGAGTTACCAGGGAAACTCAATGATTTGAGGACTTAAAAGTCTTTTTATACTATCCTAACAGTGCCAAAAAGGTGGATAACCACTGTTAGCTTTTTTTTCAATAAAACGGTGTTAGCTGTTTTTTCAATAAAACGGTCAAAACCGGCATATATTTGTAAAGTTCAAAAAAATGGGCCTATGGTTGTAACCCTAAAAAAAGAGAGGCCTATATCTGTTTTTCACCCAAATGAAAACCATCGTGTTCATGCCTTTAGCCGACGCAACTGAGTTAAGAAAATGCATTCCTGAGATCCCAACCTGGAGCAGGACCATAAGAAAGCCTGGTAGCCACCACAAGGACACACCTATATGCAAATGAGATGTATTCCGTTCATGCTATACTCAATTTAACTGTATGAAATCGAAACAAAAGGATTAGACTTAAGGCCTGAGCAAAAACCAAAAAAAAAACCCTTTGATTTGGAGCAAAAACAAACAAGAGATTCTTTTAACGAATTTTAAAACTTTTACTTTTTAGCGAGTTTTTTTTTTTTTTTTTTTTGGAAGACTCGTTCAAATATCTTTGATTAAATGATTTCATTTGTCGATTTTCCATATCATTTTTGAATTTTTTGTGGATCGTGTTACATAGAATACTTTGTATATTTGAATAATACATGTGAAACTAAACAAAATTTATGTTTTCCTGGGTATTGCCTAGGTACATTGTGTTGCATAGCAAACTTCATATATTTAACTTACGTATTATACATGTGAAACTAAACAAAATTTAACTAATATTTGTATTTCCTAGGTACATTGTGATGTTTGTTGTGCGTAATTATATTTTCTCCTAGTTACATATATAACAAATTTTTATTGATCGTTTCAAGGTAGACCTCTGTATAAGAATAACCTCCATATAAGAATAATTTCTTGTGGTCCCTATGATATTCTTATATAGAGGTTTTAGTGTAATAGTAAGTTAGTTCGCTCTCTTTTCGATGTAATAGTTAGTTTGAATTTCAATGTATTCCTTAGTTTCAAATTCAATTTAATACCTAGTTTGAATTTCAATATATTTCAATGTTTGTTTAATTCGAATTTAGTATTTAAAGTTCTCCTCTCAGGAAAGAACTAAAATGAAGAATTGTTTAGTTAGCAATGATGCTAGTAGCAGCTTAGGTAGTTTTATTTTTCATAGATTATGTATTGCTATTCAAAAAGGAGTTGGAGCCCAGCTTGTTGCTAGGTTGCCAACAAAAAGCTTGTAATTCTCAGTACTAAAATGATTGAAATAATAAAAATAAAAACTGTGAGGATTTCTTCTTCTGAATTCATCCTAATTGTGCGCAGTGAGATCATCTCTTAGTATTAAATATAAATTTCTATTTGAATTCTCTCTTCTACCCTTTTGTACTCTTTTCTAGGACACTCCATGACGGGGTCAAAAATCACGCCTCAAGTATGTATCTGGATAACTTGTAAACCTGGTATTCAGTTGTATTTCCTTGTTACTATATTATGCAAAATGATGTAGGTGATCATAACCATTTATGTTGGTTTAAATAAACGATATGGTCCACATATTATGTGGAACTTCCTCTTCAGAATTCCAAATGCTGGTTCGATATCCTTCGTACACCCCATATGCTTCTTGTTAAAGTATCTTCGATCACGGTTTTACTCGTGTTCGGGAATCTCAGTGTAAGCTTGAACTAAAGTTGACAACGCTGGATAAATTATGTCTGATAGAAAATACCCATGTTATCGTGATTGTCATTGATGGTGAAATTTACCCGCATCTATATAAATCAAGTTGAAGAATATGTGAAAAAACATAGCGTTTTTGTTCTGCATGTATTGCAAAATGTTATTTAAAGAATGACTTGTAAAGGAATATCCACATTGAATGTGATGATGGCCTATGAGATGTGCTCGGTAACAAAATGGCCACCGCCGAAAGAGTTTGGGCGTTTGTGCACCTAGCCGCTCAAACATGTGATGCCTCATCTTTTACAAGGGAATGCGATGACTCTACATCGATAATAAATTTTGACTACCACACCACTATCACATATCCATTTCAATCACATTATAAGTGACTTAACAATAAATTTTTCATTGAGGTTAGGCAACCACCTATGTTTGTATACGCCTGGAATTTAGATATTTAAGATATCCCCAACAATGTTGATGTCAAGTAATGCGTTTACCAATAGTGTCTGTGTGTTTATTTGATCCATTTTTTGAGGTAATAGGTATTTACAGGTATTACAGATTTTAATTTATTCTTTCGACATATTACAATTATTTTAATTTACATTTACCTACTTTTTTAAATATTTAAACCGATTTTCAATTTTAGGATTTGTAAAATCCCATATTTATTGATTTTTTCGCTTTCAAATTTTGTGGAAAATGTATACTTTAAACTTAAGTTTATATATGACATTTATGTCATTCTTTTGTTCTCACATTTGAATATTTGCATATAGAAAGCTGAAAAAGCGGGGTCTAACAACCACACTCAATATTTCGTTTAGGCAATCTGTATAGACAAATTCCAATATAATTCCAAGAGAATCAACTAGACAGTCAGACTCAATCAATGAAAATATATCCAAGGGTTGTATCTTTGTTTCTCAATGTAATCAGCAAATCAAATAGATAGAATTCGTGAGCCTGATTATTATGAGAAACGACTTGAATGGTACCAAAGACCAATGTTCAAGTGTCAATCAATTTATATCAACAACCAAAGGTTGGATTATCTAATTGATTGAACTGCGCACAACCTGTGATATTTCAATTATATAAACAAATACAATGCGGAAAAGAAACAACACAAACACCAAAAATTTTGTTAACGAGGATACCGCAAATGCAGAAAAACCCCGGGACCTAGTCCAGATTTTAACACCACACAATATTAAGCCGCTACATACACTAGCCTACTGCAAGTTAACTTCGGACTGGAATGTAGTTGAGCCCTAACCAGTCTCACACTGATCAAGGTACAGTCGCGTTCCTTACGCCTCTGAATCCCAGCATGACTCTACGCACTTGATTCCCTTAGCTGATCTCACCCACAACTAAGAGTTGCTACGACCCAAAGTCGAAGACTTGATAAACAAATCTGTATCATACATAAAAGTTTATTGAATAGATAAATCTGTGTCCCATAGAAATACCTATGAGTTTTGTTCTGCTTTTTGATAAATCAAGGTAAACAGGAACCAATTGATACACCAGACTTATATTCCCGAAGAACAGCCTAGTAATATCAATCACCTCACAATATTCTTAATCGTATGGTAGCGACACAAGATATTGTGGAATCACAAACGATGAGGCGAATATGTTTGTGATTACTTTTTATTTTGCATATCGAGATTAAATCTCGAGCAAATATTAGAGAAGATAGTACTCAATATGATGGAACAAAGCAATATCAGAACACACAACTACAGAGAAAATAGTTGGGTCTGGCTTCACAATCCCAATGAAGTCTTTAAGTCGTTAACCTATAATGGTTTTTGGCAAAACCTAGGTTAAAGGAGAATCGAATCTAGTCGCAACTAGTATCACACAGGATGTGTGGGGATTAGGTTTCCCAGTTGCTAGATTTCTCTTTTATATAGTATTCAAATCAGGGTTTGCAATCAATGTTACCTTGGTAACAAAGCATTCAATATTCACAGTTAGATGAAAACCTGATTAGACTCAAGCTAATATCTTTCAACTGTTAGATCGAACTTAGCTTGTTACACACAAATGAAAAGTGACTTCATTTAGATATGAGTAACTGTACCTAAACGTGTAAACTTTGTTGGTTCAACAATAGTTAACCGAAGTTAGCCATATGAACACTTCCATATCAACCTTGTTCATCTTAACATAACTAGTTCAAATGACTTAAATGAAACTAGTTATAGAGTTATTCAATTGTTTATATTCTCATAGAAGTATACAAGACACTAGTGAAGCAAAATGGATTTTGATTCACTCGAATCATTTCATGAACATTATATCCACGGTTTGCAAAAGATTGCATTCCTTAATTTATAAATGCATTAGTTCATGAAAAAACCGATTTTAGAACATAACCTACTCAAGTATGCAAACGGGTAAGCATACCTAAGTAGCCGGACTTGGTCTGGGTTCGCCAGTATGTGAACGGGCATACTGTCGTACACCACCAAACTCAGTTGAACTCCCGGACTTGAACTTACGCCGGTACGCATACGGGTATGCATACTAAGTTCCCAGACTTCAACTAACCAACCGTACGCATACGGGTATGCATACTATGGTTCCCGGACTTGGAGTAACTTGCAATAGTTAGCATACAAGTACGCATATTGTTCTATATAATAGTTAGTTGTTCAAAACTCCCATTTCAATCATTGAAACATTTTTAGAGGATGGGAATAGCTGTCTCACACAAACTATTAGCTTCAAAGCAATTTTCAAGTGATCGAATGATCAGTGCGAAATATTCCGAGTCTACACCAAATGACTGTCTCACACAAATCATATAAGATATTACCAGGAGATTTTCACATGATCATCTTTTGACTTTCGTCAAGAATATAAGTTGAACTTGATTAAAGCAAAAGCTTACCAACACATATTTCGAGAAATATGTAAGCGAGTTAAACTCAACTGGAAATATCAAATGTGTATAATTGAAGTATATATAGCTATACGACTTTTGTCTCAAATAGGAGATATAGTAGATAGACTTTTGAGTGATAGATAAGTTCAAGTCTCCATATACCTTTTGTTGATGAAGTTCCACAAGATCCCCTTAATGGTTCTTCGTCTTCGATCGATGAACGCCGTGAAGTCTAAAGCTCAACTACACATTCTATCATAATCTAAGACTTAGCTATAAGTAGACTAGAAATTAAGACTTATAGTTTTGTAAACTAAACTTGACAAACAAGCTTGAGATATCAACGCTTGCGAGTTCGACCGAGCAGTGCTCTAACAATCTCCCCCTTTGTCAATTTTAGTGACCAAACTATCAATACATATGGATTACAAAATAAATAAACTTTGTAGCTTCTCATCCAAATGCTTGATTTCCTTGTTTCTTCAACATAACTTGAAATCTTCATCACTTCCAAGTACTCCAGTGATTCTGAACGTGTTCAACTCAGCATCATAGTTGTTGAAGATCCGTAGCCATAACAATGAGAAAATAGTAGCTTTCAATCATTGTTATACAGTGTCATAGTATTATTACACAACATCAAAGTCCAATTGCATCACAACTTTGAAAAAAAATACTATGGTGATAAGTACCACTCCCCCTTAGTCAATACTTCATCTCACAATGAAAACCATTCCCCCTTACATAATGATACGTAAACCATATATATTTGTAGTGTGAACTACACAATAATTCTCCCCCTTTTTGTCAATATAATTAGCAAAGATACGAAAACTAGTGGGATCATAATGGAATTCTCATAGAGATACTTCATGACTAAATGAGACATATCAACTTTGTTTCGATGATTTCACATAGTCGAAACTTAGTGTATTCATCAAGAAGTTTATAGAGATACAAGATAACTCCTACAATATTCCACAACCGCACTCCCCAAAAAGATTTGGCAATTAAGCACAAGTTCAGTTAAGAACTCCACCCCATAAAATGTCATTCCCGAAAGAACAACAAGAGCGACCTTACTTTTACAAGAAAAGAAGGATTCCTTTGGACATTAACAAATTACATGAAGCATGGATTTGTATCCAGAAAACTCAATTAAATTAACCACAAGAAAACCCATGATTAATTCAACAGAAATGCTCAACACAAGCAAATTTACTTGAGTCACATTTCAGATTTACACATATAAGTGGATCATGGAAAGATCAATACTACGAAATATTTTAAAGATTCATTTTATTTTCATCAATATTTGCATAATGATATCATAGACTTAATCTTTGTTATCAAAAATTCATTACATTTTCCATCAATATTTGCATAATGACATATTATATACTTAACTTTTGACATATATGGGACAATCATAGTTCACGGACGCAAACACACATATCCCATAAATTTATTTGCAATACATAAAACCAATAAAGATTAATACTGCAAAATCATCTTCCATAAAAACTTTAGAATTTAAATAAATAAATCTAAAAATATTGGAAGATGAAAATCGTTGGCAATATGTGTACTCACAATAATTTCTATTCCAAACCCTAGTTATCCTTCTTAAAACACAAGTATAAATTCTCATAAGAAGTTTCCTAGACATCAAGACAAACTCGTAATGCACATATAAGATGATTTGTCCTTAGAGGGTAGAATCAATCTTTTTCGCACGGATTTACACCAAGAATAACTACCAAATGCGTATAAAAATATTTTCTTAACAAAGAAGAAAATACAAAGTAATTAATGACCATGCACCATAGTTCACATAAGATGATTGTGAACATTCAAGAATCCCATAGCAATGCGTACTACTGCCCATTCTTGAACTTCCTTCTTTGTGATTCACCAACAACATTCATGTAAAAGCTACAAATTAGCTTAGAAGAGTAGTATTCCAAGAATCCAAGTGCCCAAGTCAAAGAGCAGTGGAACAAGTGCGACGAAACGGAGCAAAACACTCAAAAACAAGAGACGGGATAAAAACCAATCTTAACTCATTCAAATTCAGAATTCTCATCTCCATTTTGAAGAGAATTCAAAGAGGACGAGAATGGAAAAAGAATGAGGTCATTACGAGTTCGGACGAAGAAGTTACGGCCAAAATAAGTTTACCGAATATCGACGTCTACATGCCAGTATGCATACCGGTTTGCAAATGAATTTTCATGACCTGGAGCAGTATGTGACAGACACATTTATGTGTCTATTTTCATCTAGATTTTCTATGTTGTTAGCACCCCATTTTTATACTTATTTTGGTATTTTATGTTTTTGTAGGTGATTTTGGAGAATTACACTTGTGCGGAGAAATTGGCTCAAAAAGTGGAATTTGCGCACTAGGAGGACACTGCTATTCGGACCTCAAATGGATAAGGGGCACCTGTGATGATAAGGGTAACCCCAAAATAAGTTTACCGAATATCGACGTCTACATGCCAAAGATGCATACCGGTTTGCAAATGAATTTTCATGACACAGGAGTGTATGTGATAGACGCATTTATGTGTCTATTTTCATCTAGATTTTCTATATTGTTAGCACCCCATTTTTATACTTATTTTGGTATTTTATGTTTTTGTAGGTGATTTTGGAGAATTACACTTGTGCGGAGAAATTGGCTCAAAAAGTGGAATTCGCGCACCAGGAGGACACCTGATATTCGGACCCCTCAAATGGATAAGGGGCACCCAGATGATAAGGGGTAACCCCACAGGGCAACTACTATTGGTACACCGGAACTGGATAAGGGGAGGCCATCCTCTTCGTTTGAATTTTTGGTTTTGGCGGGAAACCATTGCAGCACATTAGGGTTTGATTTCCTGCATGCTAGAAGAGATTCAATCACTCGATTTCTTTGGGATAGCTTTTTCGCACCTAAATGGACGTGATATGGGCGTTGGAATGGATTAGTTTAGGCTTAATAACCGTGTTGGAGCAAAACAGAGAAAACAAGGATTATCTGAATTGGTTTTGGGCAATTTTCTCTCGGATTTGTTCGAGTATTTGGATAGGGATTTGGTGGTTGCGATGAAACAAGATTTTTAAGGGATGATAGGCGAGTTAAATTTGGAAATAAACATGTTACCATATATATCTCGCTAAGACAGGGAACTGAGATTTCCTCGGGAGTTTTATTCTCTGTTTACGTGGAAGTTAAGTCAGGATTGGGATGAGATTTATTCCGTGATAATCTGCGCTGTCAAATCATCTAGAGAAGATACGAACGACTCATTAGACGCGTAGAAGATACCGTAAATAGTGAAAGTCCGTGACTTTTGGTCGAAGGAAAGAAGGAGATTATGGGAAGAGTTGATCGAGAATGTTGGGGCATGTGGAGTATATAAGAGCTGCTTGGAGTTCAGAGATAAAGGTCGAGAGTTTTGGGGACATAAGGGAGGTTGCATAGGAAGAAAGAAAAAGTTGCAGAGAATCTTCTCTGCTGGTGAAGAAGAAGACGCGCTGAAGAACATTGGGCGGACGAGAACAGATCGCAGAGGCAAATCGTATTCAAACAAAGACAAAAGAAGTATCGTTGTTCAACAATATTAGATCACATATATCATAAGCTTGTCATCTTTTCTCTCAGTAACAGTTCACCACCCGTTGTAAGAGCTGTTTTAACGCTCACAAAGATTGCAAACTGTCTGCTTTATTAGTTTTCTCTTGTTTTTCACCTATTTGAGCTACGAACAATTATTTTGAGCACGTGAATAATATGAGGAGCTAAACCCCAACACTGGGATGACGGAGGAAGCCATATTTCATGCGTGTGGTAATTATATTTAATTCTTTCATGACTTTTTGCATGGATTGTTAATTGTTTTATGGTTTTTATTGAATGGTTGTGATTTCAATTGATGGGTTATACTTAGGTTAAGTCTTTTGATATCCCATGCTTTAGATATATAGTCGTTGCTTTTCAAAAATCTACCTTGGCAAAGAAACAGAGTCAATATTTTATTTGAGCTATAATTGTTTGGAATAAATATATGAATCGCATGGATGAGTTTATTGGTGGAATCCTGAGTCTCAGTACCTCTCGATACCGTGACAACCTTTTGTATATATTATCTTTATTTTTAGTGTTTTCTTAAATCAAACCTTTACAAGCCCGAGTTGAACGAATCTTATTCACCACTTTCAAAACGACATCAATTTTTGGCGCGGCCGACGCGGACTTGTATTTAGATTTGTTTTAGGTTTATTTTTATTATTTATTTTTGTTTTTTTTACGCCTTTGGTATTTTTTGATTCTTTTCAGATTTGGAGCGAAGCTACGAGGAAAGAAAAAGTGCTATAAAAGGAAAGTATCGCCAAAGAATGAAAGAAAAGAGGAGTCCAAGGAGTGAAGAAGATTTTGTATATATTTATTTTATTTAGACTTTATTTCTTTTTATTTTTAGAAACTATAATAGGGTTTCATTGTTGTAATTTTTATTTTTATTTTTGGACACTTTTTGGACTTGGACATTATTTTTAAAACCCTAAGGAAGGTTTAAAAAATTAAATAAAACTGTTTGCATGGAAGGACGACAGTTACGATACTGTCTCGACCCCTTAGGTTCGTACACTGACATCGGAGTCGGTGGCCTGAGTCGACTTCAACAGTTCATCGCCCGTCTGGTACGGGAGGTAAGACTCTATCCACCCACGAATCCCCTGTCAGTGGGTTTTATTTTGTGTGACAACTCACACCCCTGTTATAGAATGTCGAACTGGTATTACAATAGCCAATACAACGAATATCCGACTGAGTTTCAAAATGGACGTTACTACTTTGACCATAATGTGAATAGTGGTTGGGAACATTAGCCTTTTGAAGGTTATGGTCCATACCATGGTGAGCCCAATTACTATCCATATGCCCACCGGTCATACGAGCAAAATTCCTTTCTACTAGAGTCCGCACGTAAGTTAGCTGAGTCGACACAAAAGTTACTTGAGTCGACACGTAGTTCAGATGAGATGAATAACTTAGTTATGGACGAAAGCAATACAACGTGTGAACCTTCTTTCCTAGATAAAATCAGGAAGTCATGTGAGTCGACTCAGAAAATGTTGTTAAGGGCCCAGGAAAGAACTGCTCAAGATAGTCGTAATTTCTAATATAGTGTTTCCAATAGAACCTTTGAAAATGAAGATGGTTATTCACATAATCAAGACGATGTTAGAATTGGTAACACTACTTTTTTAGATGAGGTTCAACCATTTTCATGTTATTATAATGATTATGGTGAGGATAGTGTTGATGAAGAATCGGACACATATAGGCATAGTGATCAGGAATTTGTTACTCCAATTGATCTTTACAATGATAATACTATTTCTAGTTCGAATCCAAATAATTTTAATAATTATTCACCTATTCAAAAGGACGAGGATTTGACTAGAGATACCCACGTTTTAGACGATGTAGTACTTCCTTTTTATGAAGCCGATGATAGTTTTGAGGAACGGGTTTATCCTGAGAATATTGTTTTTCGAGTCTAAGGATTTAGAAACATTAGTCTTAAACAAAGAAGATGAACTCGTAGAGATGAGTGAGGATGAACCTGACTTAGAAGAATCAATTAACGATTTTCAGGAATCTGATGACCTTGAAATTAGGGAAGTTGTGACTAGTCTTTCTAGAGACACTGAAAACTCTAAGTTTGGGGGTGATTATCATTCTCTATGTGCTTTAACTCTTAGAAAGGTCCCTCACTTGGGACTTGACATATGTGCCTCAACCATTTTACAAGATTATCTTCATACACGTTTTCCGAACCTAGTGATGTCCATAAGGAAGTTCGGTTATTAGAAACCCATCCTCCGGTTGATGTGGTTTACCAGTGCTATGATACCCAGTTGATTTTGTTTTCCCACCAAATATTTTTCAACCAATTGTGGGAATGTATGAGTTCAAAATGTGTCAGTTATTAAGTTCTGAGACCAAACCTAATTATTTTAGGAGAATAGAAACGACACATTTGCTTAAGAATGACCACTACTCTCATTGTGGTCAACTGTGTGAGTCAAAACTATTTGACTTAGAGGATCCTCAATTATTCATGTTATTATTATGTGCTTCTAAGTTCTTATTTGAGTTTTTACAGACTTTAGAACCTGAACCGGATCTTAGCTACGAGGAAATCCAACCCATGAAAATATTTTATTTGGACCCAGTTATAGAACACGAACTCGAACCACGACTAGATGTAGTTGTCTTAAACAGAAACTAGACAAGGGTATGCTTTATTTGTTTTTTCTCTTGGCATGTTGCATTCCTTTTATTTGTGGTAGCTTTATTTGGTTTTGATGACCCACAGAAATTCCGGCTATTACTTTATGATTCTATGAGGTGACTAATCCTTTCTTAGTCTGGCTGAAGACTTTAAACTTAGCACTTCTTGGGAGGTAACCAATATTCATGCGACATGGTAATATCTTTCCTTATCTCTTTTGCTTTAAATGGTAACAGCTTTCTCCTTCATGCTTTTAATTTTATCTCTAGAACATTGAGGACAATGTTAGATTTAAGTTTGGGGGTATGAGAGAAACTTTTTAGTTGCATTGTTAAACTCCAGAGACTAGAAATTTATGCTTATTAAGGATGGCACTAACCAATCTAAGTGGATGAAAGCATCTTGGTTGTAGGAGTTGAGGAACCAATCTGATTAAATGGAAACATCTAAAGAGTTTATTCATAAAAGCACGAGCTCGGGCGGTGTTAGAATTAAAAAAAAACATGGTAGTTTCGCCATATCTCGTTGAATCCTTTTCACTTCTATTTTTATTTTATTTTCTTTAAAATATGTTTCTCTAAGTGATTAGGTGGGGCTCACGATTCAAGTTGTTACCACTGCTAGGGTGAAATAGAGTGATTGAGATACCAAAAAAAAAACAAAAAAACAATGAAGTCCAAACATCCCAAACTACTATTTTCAAACCTAAACATTTAAGAACCTTAAACACAAATCAAGTTAGGTAGAAATGAACGATAAGCAAGGTACATGGATCATTATAAGTACGTAAGCAAATGATAAAAACACAAATCTTGCTCAAGTTTATAGACATACCTTTTAGAGGATCCTGTCGTGAATCCTACGGCTTTCCCAAATGTTCAATATCATACCTAACACAATATGTGTGCCCCAATTCTCGTGCTTCCCTCGCCATATACTTAACATGGCATTCCTTGGTGAGGATACACTAACAACACAATCAAGTTGTGTTGAGGTTAACAATGTCTTGCTCACCACAAGTGACTGAAACAGACTTTTCCGTAACTATGGATTTTTCATCATCTTGTCTTTACAAAGAAAAGATGTCGACATACTTTGAACATAATCAGTAACTCTTGTGTTTTATTGTTCAAAGATATTCCTTAATAACTCAAGGAAATCCAAGTCCGAAATAAATTAAGAATCTTTTAATTAAGGTTGTTAGTTTTATATGCTTTAATTACCAGCAATTAAATGCATATCTCTAGAAAATAAAAATTGTTAATGTGCATTTACTAATTGGATATTTTCTATGAGAGATTTCAGAAATATTGGACAAAGCATTTCCAGGAATTATGAAAACCGATTTTAGGCATTTATAGCATATCTTAAGAATAATTTGGTCTTGGAAATTCCTTGGCGTCCAAACATCCTTGATCTATAAATACCCAAGTTTGCATTTCTAGCAAACTATCCTAAGAGCTAGGCAAACTTCATCTTTTTGTTGTTTCAGGTGGAGCCGTCTATCCAGAGAGGAAAGTACCCTAATTAGGCGAAATCTCTTAAGACCGCTCGTTTAAAGACTTCTGTGGGATCAAGAAGCTTTACGAGTACCATTGGTGGGAAACTAAATAATTGCAGTTTATTTTAGTTTTCGATTGACTAACAGTTGTTGAACTTTGATTACACCTAGTTTGTTTATTCTCGAGAATCTTCTCTTTTGATATAAGATTCACTCAAACTAGATCGAAGTATCGACGAGATCTTTAGAACTGTTTGTAGATCTAAAGACGTCTTGTGATAATCCATTGTTAACTCGCTTACGTGTGTGATTGATCACAAGAGATTCAAATGGTGTTGTGCAGGTGTTTATTGAAGATTAAAGAAGATTTGAAGACAAAGAAGATTTCTTATTTGGTTTTTATATCTTTGGGTGTGCACAAACTTTGATCGGTTGGGATCCAACTAGAATCAAATTTATTCGATTGTTTAGTTGTGTAAGATCGGCATAACCTTATAGTTTCTTGTTCGATTCTATATTGATTGATTGCAAATCTAAACTCAAGTTACTTCGGTAGTTGTTCGATAGATTGATCGACTCCTACAAAGGAGTTTATTTGTTAAACGGAAGAGCCTTTGCATATGACTTGAGATATCTTCATCAGAAAGAATCAAGAGAGTTGTTACCAAACAGATTTGTTGTTCCTTTACTGTTTGGATTACGATCCAAATAAATTGTTCCAGTGCATGCACTTATTGAATATCGGAAGCGCAGGGATACTGAAGAAACTAAGTGAACTATAGGTTTAGTTGCTTGGTCTCAAATATATGAAGTTGGATTAGATTTTGTATAGCGGCTTAACTTTGAGAGTATTTAATTCTGGACTAGGTCCCGGGGTTTTTCTGCATTTGAGGTTTCCTTGTTAATAGAATCTTGCCGTGTCATTTACTTTTCTTTTCCGCAATTATAATTGTTCTTATTATAATTTAAAGTAAATTACAGAAACGTTAACTCTGTATTACTTGATGGTGATCCTATAGAGTTTGGTTAAGTCCGAATCTATTATCAAGCAATCACACTTTGAATTTTGTATTGTCTCGATCTCGTATCCATAAACGATCACACAAAGCGTGAATACCGATTTGTTGTATTGTCTCGACTTTGTCCTGCCTCCAGTTGAACGCTTTCCCGGAATATTTGTACTAATAAGCACTGGGCCTAGGAGGACAGGCCTAGAGGGTCCAAAGTCCAGAAAAATGGAAAAATGAGACTAGATGTTGATTTCTTTCTTTTGTTTATAACATCCGACCGGGAGTCACCGGACCGACCCTTTATTCAACTACTTTTGTTTACTCACCTCCTCTCCTCAGTCACTTCACTCGAACTTGGTTAAGAAAAAACTAAACGAGAGTGAGATCCACAAGCAGCATTAACACTCCACCCTACTGAAGCCTAAAACTAGCTTATTCGTCTTCTTCTTCTTCTTCTTCTTCTTCTCTATCAAATTTTACAAGTATGAAGAAGTAAAAACCATCAACACCATACTAGTGGAACCCTAGAAGCTACAGTAAAAGATATCGCTGAATCTTGTTGACTGAAAAGGTATGGTGTGTATCACAATATCTCTTTATTCTTCTTTGATTATGATATTATGTGTTAGAAATGGTATGCATTTGAAAATTAGGGTTTTATACAATGTAGTACGACTCGGGGATCGGCCTTGGCTCGGTGGGGGAGCGATCCCGATCCCGTACCGAGTTACTCGCCGAGTCATCCGAGTTACTCGCTGGTTCAATTAATAGGACTTCTTTAGTTTCCTTCCTAATTAATATGCATTTTATTTATGCTTCCTAATTTATCTCATAATGTTCACATAATTGATATACCTTCCTTATTTCTCGTTCCTAAATTCTAGTCTTAGTTGGTTTCTTTCCTTAATTCTCAATCCTAGAATGCTGTCAGTTACTCTATGTAAAAATCATAATTTAATAGTTATAAATGCGTAAATTAATTACGGTAGTAACTTCCTTTCCTAAATTAGGTTTATCTACCATCATAAGTATTTTTCCCTATGATTAAGTCCTCCTTCACCGTGTTCAAGATATTTGTGGTGAAAAAGATATGCAGAAGAAGAATGCAAGTCTGCCGAATAACTCGGTCCGAGTCACGAATAACTCGGCCCGAGTCACGACTAACTCGGCGAGTATATAGAGAATACCGTGCTCGACCGAGTTTTTGAGGATCGTATCGGCCAAAGACCGATACCCGGGTTATTCGCGAGTAACTCGGCTGACTCGGCCGAGGCGTACTACATTGGTTTTATAAAATCCTAAGTATTTGGGGATTTCAAAAATAAGGGTTAGTTAGGTTAATTTTGGTGTAACTCGGTGTTTCCAAAAGTGTAATAATCACGGTTTCTCAAATGAGTCAGAGTACTAATTTGTTCCAGTGGAACTAGGTTATTTAGGTTCTCTAAGGGTAAAAGAGGCTCAAGGTTTTCTGATTGCAGATAGTAAACAATGGTTTAACCTTTTATTGGGCTGATAATTAAATAGATAGTTGGTTCCAAACAGCGACGGAACCAGGAATTCGTGTTAGGGTGGGCTATTTTTTTTTCTTCCTGAATACCTAATATCAATCGTCCCATCATCGAAAAAAATAAATACAACAAGCCTAGCAACATGTCGGTTTTTTCTTGAAGAATAACCGCTTGGATCAATTTTACTCAAACTATTGGTAAAGGTGTTGAGAAATGATCCCAGCAATTTGTTATCATCGGATGGGGGTTTTTCTTTCTTTACCTAGGCTTGTAGGTACAGACCTCTTTGAGGATTTTTTTCTTTTTTAAATATGAATTTATTCCCATCATAGTGCGCTATTTCAATTAACAACAACCATTAGTGTAACAGTATATCCCCACCGGTACAATATAGAATTGAGGCTTCACTATGTAGACAAGAGATTCAATACGTACTTAAGAAAATTACTAATAAAATGTCAATAAACATAAGATGAATTAAGTGAAAGTGAAACACAAAATTTCCGACCAAAATAATATGAAAATATAAACTACCGGATGTAACTGTGGTAGGCCGAGAGAATGTCGATAACATCACATACCAAAAATGAAAATGTGACTGATCATCGGATACGCCTTCGGAAAAAGAAATAAAAATGCAAGTCCTTACTATAAATGCTCACTTATAAGTTGAGACACACTGCATCCTAGGGACCCAACAACACACGACTAGGTATAGTTAATTTATGTGTAGTCAAAACTAAAAGAAGAACTGGCTCTACTACGGTGCATTAATTATAGATTTAACGATGTATTCTCCTGTTCATAGAGTACAGCTCCGTTGGATCTTCTTTCAAATTACATTTCATTTTCATTAGAACTTCTTTCCTAATGGTCTAATCCAAGTTTGCTAACTGGGCTATTTTATTTTTTGCTACCGATTACAAGGGCCCAGAAAAGCTTTTGGGGATTTTGGGGTGGGCTACAGCCTAGGTAAGCCACCCCTCCCTCCGTCCCTGGTTCCAAATAAGGGGTCTGCAAAGTAAAAAAAAAAAACAAGGGGTTCTTATGAGATAATGTAGAGCTTCAATGAAGTTGGTGTGGTTATAGGTGGTGTATTCTAAGGACATCTATTCTATTATCACTTGTAAGCATCGAATTATGTAACCCTTCACGGTTAGGTTTTAGAGTGTTCACTGATAGAATTACGTGCTCGTGAATACTTTCAAACGACTGACATGCATAGAAAGAAGAAAAACATTTCTCTCTTCAAACACAAACTAAAATGCATAGATAAGTTCCTGTTTTCATTTCTTCTTCTTTTTTTTTTGTATGTTGGACTGAAGGTTATCTATTTAGGTATTACCGGTTGCAAGTTCTAGTGTTTTTTAATTCAAGTCATCTTTGTCTCTTAATATTATTTTGACTGTTTTTGATCTGTCCAGAGTGCTGGGGAACTTCCTCTAGTTGGGAATAAGGCACCAGATTTTGAAGCTGAAGCAGTGTTCGATCAAGAGTTCATCAAGGTATGCTATAAATACTATTATACTGGAAAGAAGTGTGAAGAAGTCCTCAAAGTTAACATTTGGTAATATAAGTTTAAACTAGTGATCAAGAAGATACTTATTTTAATTTTAATTTGATGATCTGGTCTCACAGGTCAAGCTATCTGACTACATTGGAAAGAAATACGTGATTCTCTTTTTCTACCCATTGGATTTTACATTCGTTTGCCCTACTGGTAAGTCGGCATATCATAGAAGTTCAGTTTTTGAAGGTAAAATATAACTGCATATGAGTTTACTTTAATCCTTCTGTTTGTTATGCAGAGATCACTGCATTCAGTGACCGACATGCTGAGTTTGAGAAACTAGACACAGAATCTTGGGTGTTTCCGTAGATAATGGTGTAAGTATTTATCTTCTATATTTAAAGCATTGATGATGTCTCTCTGCCAAACACACCCTTGTTTTAATGTCAAATATCTCATACAGGCTTGGTATTCAATTCATATTTGACCTTTGTTGTCTAGTTCTCTCACCTTGCATGGGTGCAAACGGATCACAAGTCAGGTGGACTAGGTGATCTAAACTATCCATTGGTTTCTGATGTGATGAAATCCATTTCAAAAGCTTATGATGTGCTCATTGCTGATCAGGTATGGTGCTTTACTAATTTTTGTTCATGCAATTGTCCACTTAATCTTCTCAGTAGCAAGTTTTGCTTTGTTGATTAGCTTCAATGGTTAAGACTTAAGGAATTACTTCATGATCTGTGTAAAGTATGATTGCCAACAAAGGGTTTCCATATTTACCCAGTGGAAATCATGGCCTATTACAGCTGTGGAAGTCATGGTTTTCATATTATTACCATTGCCGGTGCATGTTTTTAAGTAAATAGTAATTTACTAATAATTGATACATTGTTTAGTAATTGATTCGAACTTGAATTAGGTGTTTTTCAAATAATGAGAATGGTTCTACTTCTTACTTATTATATGCTTGTAACAACAGTACTCAGCATGAAGAAAAGATGTTTGTATTCATAATCTTGTTTGTTTTTCCTAAACAAAATCTTGATATGTATATTAAATTATAAACTGGGTTTGCAGAAATAATTCAGCCCTTGTTTGGACTACAATGATGGCGTGACTAGTTTGCCAGGCAATTCGAAATATTCTCCATTGTGCTTAGGAACCTGCCAATGTGGTGTATAAAAACAAACCAGATTATAGTTCCAAAGTTCCAACCCTAAAAGACACTGACAGAAAGCAGACAAAAAGGCGAGAGAAAATCAAACTTCACTTCGCGGTCTGACAATTTGAATTCTCGCTTAGATTTCTCTCTCAACTATCAGGCAGAGAGAGTATTCACATTTCACACAGAAAAATCCTCCATTTCCAAAAGAAAGAAACAATGAAGAGCAAAAAACCCATGAGCATGATGCAGCTCAAACTCTCTGTTCCTGTTCAAGAAACCCCTGTTACCAACTTTCTGTAAGTTCAAAAAAGTTTCGATTTTTACTAGATTTTCCATTTCTTTTTGATTTTTTTTTTTGAAGTTTTTGTCTGGTGTTTTCTCAGAAGTGCTAGTGGGACGTTTCAAGATGGATATCTATTGTTAAATCAGAAAGGACTTAGATTGATTTCTGAAGAAAATGAAACTACTAGGGTAAGTCAAAATTGGTCAATATTTTAGATTTTCAGGTCAAACTTGGGGTTTTAATTGATGAGATTGTTGATTTTTATGATTTTTGATGGAATATATTTGTGGGATTGTTTTAATTTTGAGTAGAAATCAGATGCGAAAGAGTTCGATATACAGTTCGTATTAGAAGATTTAGAGACAATCAAAGTTATTGGGAAAGGTAGTGGTGGAGTTGTACAACTTGTTCGTCATAAATGGGCTGGAACATTGTTTGCTCTGAAGGTACGTAGAAGTATTTTCCGGCTTCCTTTTGTGATTTTGTTTTATACCGTTCGGCGGTGGTCGTAAGTTATATGTTTAGTTCCATTTATTGCGTAGAAAAAGATGGTTAACTAGGAAAGGTGTAAATGAACTGTGCAAGATAATGGGAATGCATTTAATTGCAAGTGTTTATGAGTTATGACCACTAGTTTAATCAATGAGTTTCATTTAGTTAATCATTGGTGCCGCCGCTGTACCTCTCATTTTGGAAGCATTGAATACAATTTATTTGAAGGGAGGTTACTTTTGATAGAGAGATTTATTTGAAATCATGGATTGAATGCAGGTTATTCAGATGAATATCCAAGAGGAGGTTCGTAAACAAATTGTGCAAGAAGTGAAAATAAATCAAGCTTCGCAGTGTCCTCATATTGTTGTTTGTTACCATTCGTTCTACCACAATGGGTTTATTTCGTTGGTGCTTGAATATATGGACCGGGGTTCTCTAGTTGATGTAATGAAGCAAGTCAAAACAATACTTGAACCTTATCTGGCAGTTGTTTGTAAGCTGGTAGGAAGACACCCTTATGTTCAACATCCACGTTTTTTTCTGTCAAGAGATGAAGTTCTTGAAAACTGTTAAAAGGCGCATTCTTTCTCCTACACTGACAGTTTCTTTTCCAGGTTTTTACAAGGACTTGTTTACTTGCATAATGAAAGGCATGTGATTCATAGGGATATAAAGCCCTCCAACTTGTTGGTAAATCAGAAAGGTGAAATAAAGATAACTGACTTTGGCGTGAGTGCAATGCTCGCTAGCTCCAAGGGTCAGCGGGATACATTTGTTGGCACTTACAACTATATGTCGGTATGTTCCCTATATGCTTCTTCGTATATATGTTAGGGTCCTGCTCTTCTTCGATTCTCCCTCCGTTCAATTTTTTTTTCACTGTGTTCCATTTACGGGTGTCCGTAAATAAGTGATATCATGCATTTGGTTTGTGTGTTTACTAAGATTCCGAAACTACCTTCTGCTTTTGTGTAACATACTATATGGATCTCTATTCTTCATGCCGCACATAAGAATGTTCGGCACTGACTTATCTAGTCGTTTTGTTGGTTTCCATAGTGGACTTTCTGTGAGCATTAGCTTATTTGCTGGTTTTCTCTGTGGTAGTTTGGTCAATTGTGGCCATTTAGCCAACCAGCTAGTAGAAATATTTGCATGAAGCTTGTAGGGATACGCTTGTTCATTTTGCTACAGGATGTATTCTTTATCATCTTGTAATAGGTTTGCATTCTTATCAAAGCAACACGAGTGAATTTTATGAACAGTGATAATCTTGGAGCAAAATCCATTTTACATAACTTGCTTTGAACTCTTGTGTCTTTATGTTTCAGCCTGAAAGGATTAGTGGAAGTACTTATGATTACAGTAGCGACATCTGGAGTTTGGGCATGGTAATACTCGAGTGTACCATAGGTCGGTTTCCTTACATACAATCTGAAGATCAAGGTTCTCCTAAATTTTACGAGCTTTTGCAAGCTATTGTTGGAAAACCACCACCATCTGCTCCACCAGATCAGTTCTCACCTGAGTTCTGTTCGTTTATATCATGCTGGTATGTTTTATCCTGCAATCTTGTCATATGTTCCGAGATTTTTGTAATTGAATATATTTAAAGACAGATTTTGAAAGATCGGATATCACATCATTTGTCAGTGCTGTCAAGCCTTTTCTTCTCAAATTTTTATGACACATTCTATTTGCAGCAAATGTTGACATTATCTCTTATTTGTTTTTGGCAGCATACAAAAGGATCCTCGTGACAGAATGTCATCTACAGACCTTTTGGTTAGTACTACTGAATTTTGGCACGCCTCTTCTCTGCATCACTACTTTCCGGTAAGAACAAAAGCATAGAATGTTGTACTCATCTTTTTGGTTAATCATGTGCAGAGCCATCCATTCGTCAAAAAGTTTTGAGGACAAAGACATTGATTTGGCCATTCTTGCTAGTAGCTTGGAACCTCCAGTCAACTTCCCGAGATAAGTTTGTATCTCTGAGACTCTGACAATCAATCAATCTCTGGAAATCAGAAAAAGCAAAGGCACGTAAAGAACAAGCCGCCTGCAAGGCATTTCAAAGCTTGTCAGAATCGGAAATCTTATACATTTTGGCCATCCACTGGATTGTAAAATGCTTTACAGAATCATTCTGGTAAAAGAAAGAGTATTGTACGCGAGTATTGTTGTATTTGTAAGAGGGGTTTTTGTTTTATTTCTATCCCAAGGCATCTATATTTTTATTTTTTTTTGAAAGTTACTTATATTGAAAAGAAAAGTGTTACACAGGATTTTGCAAAATGTTGGTTTCCCCGTATCTCATCTAACTGATTGAGATATTGGTGTCTACCAACATAATGTTAACCCCAGTTTGCAAGCTAGAACTAGTAATTGAATTAGAAAACATACATCCGATAATAAAGGAGAATTTAGAAAATGTGGCATCAACAACGATTGTTGCTTATGAATTCCTTGTTTATGTGCTTTTTTTTTGCCAAAATGTCTGCCACTTCATTGCTTTTCCTGTTCTTAAACATAAAGCCCAAATTCTTTCACAAGTCTTCAGAATTTTCATTGCCTCAGAGACTATGGCTTGTTTTCTCCAAAAGATGTTGCTCTGCTTGTCCTGAGCATAAAAGATTAGCTTCGGCAATCACCTTCCACCCGTGAAGTTCTGTAAGTCCATTCTTTTTGCCTAGTTTGTCAAGTTTCTTGCATGCTAAGAGCCCGTGCTTCTTCCTCCTGTGGAGGCCTCGAAAGTCCCAAATGGATTGCACCACCTGTATCACATCTTAGAATTATACCATGCCCAGCAGGAGTAGAAGAATCAATCCAAGAAGCATCAAAGTTTATTTTGAGTTGGTTTACTTGGGGTTTTGACCATCTACTAGCATTTATGTCAATATGGCTATGTAACACATAAATAGAATTAGAAATAACTCCCTGTTTTGATTGTCTCAGGGGAGACGAAGAAACTAGATGCCTCTGAACAACAAGAGATAGTTGAATGCTTGTAGTTGATTAGGATTGAAAGATTCTTAGACATCTTTCCTTCCAAATCAACCAACATTTAGTAGCCATGATTTCTATCTCAGAGTTATCATATATGCCTGCTATCCACTTAGAATACATTTGAGCAAAAGAGTGATTTAAATTACTACTATGATTTATAACCTCCACAGGAGGCAGTAAATCAACAAATTTAGCATAAGGACATTCAAAAAACAAATGCTTTAAAGATTCACATTCATGCTCACAGAAGATGCATGTTATATCTATATCATCCATATGTTCACTTGGTTTTTTCCTAATAGGCAAGGCATTGTGGATACACTTCCATAAGAAGATTTTAATTCTTTGCGATACATTCAATTTCCAAAAGGATTTACAGAAAGCAGTTATATCAGTATTAACGGAATCAAATGAAGGATTTTTCAGTTTTTGGTACATTGATTTAACCGTGAATTTTCCGTCGTTAGTAAGAAGCCAACGTAATCTATCTTTTTTCAGAGTACCATTCATATTTGTGAAGATTCTAAATCCTGGAATCTTATCAGCAATTTCCGAAGTAAAATTACTTTTAACTTTCGTTACATTCCACTTTTTAGTATTTGAGTCTAATAACTCAGATACAAGTGTTAAGAGATTTTGTTTTGTACCACAGTAAGATATGAGGTTTTGTTCCATACCTGGTATCCAATTATCGGTCCAAATGTTGATAGACTTACCAGTCGCCTACCTCCCAAAGAATCGAATTTGTGGATTAGAGAAAACCCCGCATAATGCATCCCATGTACAAGAAGCATTGTATGTTTTTGGCATGGAAAACAGATTGAGTTTTTAAAATATTTGTTTTTAAGAATGAGCCTAATAGGGTGTTCTCATTGAGTTTCTATTCACCATACTACTTTAGCAATCAGTGTCTTATTCATTTTATTTGATTCTTTAAAGCCTAGACCACCTACTTCAATTAGTTCACACATGAAGCCCCAACTGATGTGATAGTAACCCTTAGCGTTTTTCTCTCGTTTACCCTACCAAAAGTCCTTCGGATCGCATCTCTGCTTTTGTCTCAGTGATTTTTATAGGCAAATAAAAACACCCAATTTGGTATATGGGAAGACTAGATAAAGCAGATTTAATGAGAACTTTTTTACTTGCTTGAACTAAAGTTGTGCCATTCCAACTTTGAGCTTTGTTTACCATATTAGTGACAATCTTATCAAATGTCTTGATTTTTGATCTATCAACAAATGAAGGAGCTCCTAAATATGAGTCAGTAATGCTATTTTCTTAATCTTCATAAGTCTAATCATAATTCTTTGAAGTTTAGAATGAATTCTTTTGCCAAAGAAAATGCCTGACTTAAAAAAATTTATGAGCTGACCAAATGCATTACTAAATTGATTGATGATATTTAAAAGATTTTTACAACTAACTAGACTCGCCTTAGAGAACAACAAACAATCATCTGCAAAAAGAAGATGAGAAATTGGGATACTATGCCTAGATATTTTGATACTAGTTATATGTTTGGTTTTTTGTTTTGCTGAAAGGAGCCTAGAGAAAACATCCATACAGATTAGGAAGAGGTAGGAAGATAGTGGATCTCCTTGCCTTAACCCTCTGGTAGGAGTGAAAAACTCGCCTGGTGTGCCATTTGGAAGCACCGCAATTGATGCAGTAGACAAAAGCAGATAGGGTTTGGAGTAAAAAGTTCCAATTGACCCTGTTGAAAGCCTTGGACATGTCTATCTTAATGCCTAGACCTCCAAAATTTTTTTTCATTTTCTTTATTGAGTGAACCACTTCATGAGCCACCACAATGTTATCTGCAATTTTCCTAGAAGACAAGAAAGCCGATTGAAAAGGGGAAATCATTTTTTCTAAGTGAACTTTCAACCTATTATCTAGAAGTTTAGATAGTATTTTATATGGGGTATTACTCAGTCCTATTGGTCTGAAGTCACTAGGAGATTTAGGCTGTTTGATTTTAGGAATTAAAAAGAGAAAAGTCTCATTTAACTTTGGGTTAATTATTTTTGAAACAAAAACATTTTGGATTATTGCGACTATTTGGTTCCCAACCAGAGACCAAAATTATGCTTGAAAAAACTCACCGGGAAACCGTCTTGTCCTGGTCATTTATTAGATTTCATAGACTTTACTACCATCCAAACTTCATCTGAAGTTGGGATCCTTAATAAATCCGCATTATCCCGGTCAGAGATGACTTTAGGAATGAGATTCATTATTTCTTGGTCAGGCACAATATGGGAGTCAGTGAAAAGGGTTTCAAAATGTATTTTCAATTCCTTAACAATTTGAGTTTTTTGTTTCAGTATTTCCCCGTTTTGATTTAGAAGACAATCTATTTGATTCACTTTCTTCTTTTTAAAGTTTTCAAATGAAAATACTTTGTGTTTCTTTATCCAAGATTAACAAAGTTGTCTCTTGACAATTGTTTGGTGATTTCCTCTTGAGTGTCATAAAGGTTTTCTAGCTCTAAAACGTTCTGATCCAGATGTGTCTGTTTATTATGAACTCTACTAGACGACTGAATTGAATCAATACTTTGTAGAATTTTTTTAATCTTCTTTGCAGGAACTCCGAAAACATTTTTACGCCAAGACGTAAGGTTTTCACCTAAGGTTTTTAGGTTCTTAAGTACTGCGTCAGTCACATTAAGTAAATATGGATCCTAAATGTGTTATTAACTGAATACATGAATTTTCTTTAATCCATGTGTCGAAAAATTTAAAAGGGTAACTATGGGTGAGAGCCGACAAAGTAAAAACATCTAGCCTAATTGGTCTATGATCAGACCCGAAGGAAGGGGGATAGTTTAAAAAGATTCTGGGAAATGAGAAATCCATTCATCATTTATATAGGCTTTGTCGAGCCTTTCGTGAATGTTTTTAATTATTTCCCTCTCTATGATTGTTCCAGGTGAAAAAGTTTCCTTGAAAGCATAGGTATGATAGTCCGACCCTTTGAAGTAGCCTTTTAAAGGGATCAGCTTCCATACTATTAAAGGGTAACCCCCCCCAATTTTTCAGATGGACTCAGAACTTGGTTGTAGTCTCCTATTACAACCCGATCGCTGTCGTAGGCGTCAAAAATAAATTACACTTTCTTAATACTCAAAATATATAATGAAGCAAGGGCAAGAAAGGATCGTTCCCACAGAGAGGTCTTGGTTGTCAAATTGTTTCGGTTCCCTATAAATAACACCGGGGGTTTTGTGATTTTTATATAATAAACTAAATAAAAGCAAACAATAAAGGTAACCAAATTAAATCAAGGATGAGAAAGTATTGGTCATAGATTTCGTCTTCAATCACAAACATGTTTTCAACACAATAACTAGAATTGATATTTTAATCTCAACTTTTATCAAAGGCCCTAGAATACCTTGATCGCAAGAATATCCCGCTAATCTCCTCTTGTCATCAACAAACACATTAAAAGATGCGAATATGAATTCTATCTAAAAGAATAACCTAACATGTAAAAGCACTAATCAAGTTTAATTCCCTAGATACATTAGGTTCTATGAAATCAGGCAAATCAAAGCAATCAAACGTGTAAAAGCACTAATCCGATTTAACAAAGGTTATGGTTCACATATGATCATAAGAATATATCACTACAAACTATAATCATATTTATGCTACTTCAAATTAGGAATTATCACTTTTGCGTATAATAACCCTAATGTAGCAAAAGACATGCATGTGAGTTCTACCAATTTTCAACTTGACAAAACAAACATTCAATCATATGACAATATTAATGGTGAATCATAAACGATAATATGAGAGAAAACTAATTTATTGAACAAAAACTCATGTTTGGAAATCCAACTAATCCATAACCAAAAGAAAATTCTAGCTCATATTCATGGAGTTCATAACAAGAAGAAAGAGAAAAGGTTTCATGTTTCTAAACCCTAGAACACAAAAGTAGAGGCAAAGATTCTAGATATCCTAAGATATGATGAGTGATTTGGTAGGCCTCTAAAGGTGTATAATTTTATGACCTACTTGTAATACCGCAAGTGCACGGCGTCTATCGGTGACGCGGCAAGTACGGGTCGATCCCACAAGGACTTGTGGTGCTTATGTTGATCAAGGCTTGCTAACTGAATTCAAGTGAGTATGTAACATAAAAGTTTGAGTGTCGATGCGACTGAGATTTAGCTGTGACTCTAAACTAAGGAGCAAAACAGATTATAGCTAATTGAAGGGCACTAGGGTGATTGCATTCACCCTCCAACCTTATGCTAAAGCAATTTTCCTATGGTTATGCTCTTGAGCCTTCACATGAAGGTCTCAGGTGGATATCCATCAACTGATTCACTATCTCCCCCCTAGTATGGAGTGTCTTCTTACAGTACACTCCATCACAGGGTCAAAAGCTTACAATTAACTACTAATCCTAATCATGTTATAGAGCTGCATAAATAAATCCAAAGGCTAACTACTTGACATATGATTAAGGGTTTCAACAACACCCTAGTTAATTACTTAGAACATGATAGAAATACAAATTAAACACAAGTAAAGCTAATTGACGCACTGGCTAACCCCCCGGCATGCTTCCTATCAACCCCCTTTGGTTCTATTTATACATGCAATTCATTCCCCCAAAACAACAAACCCTAATTCTTTAAAAATTGAAATTAATTGAAAAATAATTCAACCCATACTCTGATATCTTCTGAATCGAGTTTTCCTCTTGATTAATCGGCTCTGACTCTTCTTCAATTGATTGATTGGTGAAACCCTAACCTATCTCTGTCTATTTCTCTCTTAGCTCCTAGGAGAGAAGCTATGAAAGAATTAGAGAGTGATTAGGTAAGGTGATGCGGCTGGTGGTGATGGCGACAAGAGATAAAGGAGTTGGTGGTGGTGAGGCTTGTTGGTCGGGTGAAGGACTGAGGTGGCGGAAGAGCATAGCTCGCTCTGGGTTTTGCAGAGGGGAGAAGAAAGAGAAGATGAAAATGAAATGGAGTGGGTTCGATTAGGGTATAGGGTGTGGAATGATTCAGTGGTTAGCGGGTGCATCGAAGATTGATGGAGAAGGCCTCAACGAGCGTAGGATGAAGCTGGTGCGATCTGAACGGCTCAGGGAGGTAAGCGGTTTTGGCTTGATCTAGTGTTGCACGGGAGCAACGATCTATGATGCACGTGGAGGCAGCGACCATTGGATATGGAAGATAGAGATCTCAACGGCTTGGAGTGTACGGGCTCGGATCCGGGTCGCTGGGTCGGGTCTAGCTCAAGCCCATGTCTTGTAGATGAGTTGCTACTTGTTGGGTTGCAACCGCTTGCGCGCGGCTTCGCTTCGCTCCTTGGGCACTTGACTCCACCTTCGCTCTTTTGGCTCCTCGATTCTCCGAGATTTATTTATTACCTAAAAACACAAAATTAATTAATACAAATATTTATTCTTGAAAACAAAGAAAACACAGAATGCCGGGATAATATCCGATTTCTAAGCGCAAAAGATGAGTAAAATGCCAATAAAAAGGTCTATAAAAATGCACTATTTGGCACTCATCAAATACCCCCAAACCTGAATTTTACTTGTCCTCAAGTGAAACAAAATGAAGAAATCCTAACTATACCACCGTCGTAGGTCTCTCGTATGCATTTAGCGTATGCACTAAGCCTTTAAACCCTAGGTATCCCTAGTGGACGAGTTGTAGTCTCGTGAGGGTTTACCAGAGGTGTACCCACAAAACCTTCTCCAACTTCGTAGTGTAAAAGAGTCTCAAGCCTCCAAGAAGCTATGAGGACATAGAGTTTCGCATGCTAGTAACAGTTAGAACTATCGAAGAACGCCTTCTCATCCTTAAGTGCCGAGCGAGAAGTAACCATACCATATGAAAGAATTCGGATTCGATTGTGATCATAAGTCTCAACTTCTGCCTCACCATTAGGGTTTTATGATAATTGCACTCAAAAAGATCGCTTTTTTAGTCTCTCATGTGTGCAGGCAGGAATAAAGAGAGAAATCCTGCACACGTTGTAGATAAGAAGGATAACCTTCCGAAATAAAATCTGAGACTCCACGTAGTGTGGACAAAAAAATCTTTTCTCGATGATCTCTAAGAAAGGAAATCAACCATTAGCAAGGGTGGGAGTACTCACTCACTTCTCACCCGATCGGCAATTAACATCAATCTCTCATAAGAACCATAGAAACGTCTTCAATCTTCGGTCTTCGGTCTTCAAATGTTGATGACGAACTTCTAAACTTCACAAAACTTGACAAATTTTAATTTTTCTACTCAAATTCCTTGTTGTTTGGATTTTTCTTTTTGAACTCTTCTTTACCATGGTGGTAGCAAAAATAAACTACAATATTTTTATTTTTTTTTTGATTTTTGATTTTTGATTTTTTTTTTTTTTTTTTTTTTTTTTTTTTTTTTTTTTTTACATTACAATAAGTGAAAATAAAAATAAAAAATAATGAAACAACTAACTCCATGGACAAAGGACTTTATCACTCAATTTTTCCACACTTGTATTGTCTTGATTTTATAAATTTTATTAATTCTCATCCTATTTTCTTTTCTTTGTTGCACATAAACCTTGGACTATATCGATTTTTCTTTCCATATTCTGATGATGCTCCGTTTGTTGACGATGATGTGTTTCTATGGGTCTTGATGATTGAGAGAGAGAGTGATGCTAACGGCAAATCGGTATTTAGAAGGAGTTTTCATCTTTAGACGTCACCCTCATGATTGACAAAAACTAGCACTCAAGAGATCAAAAGTAGTGCTGAAAATGGTGCGAAGTTGGGTAGCTCACCATTCCTACCCGGAATTTACGTACGGTGACACACACTCTAACAAACTTTTCTAGAAAGTTGCAAAAAATTGAAGGTTGGTGCCTCACTTGATGTAAATTGGGTAGTCTCCACTATGGGTGATCACAATTCTACTACCGAATATCTAACAACACCTAATTCGCCCTCCGGTATGGTTAAATCCAACTTTAACGCTCTAATCAACTAAGGAACCCGATTGTGTTCTCCGGTACTTCTAACTTTTTTTTTTTCGGTCGATTCTCTATGTAAACATAGCTAGAAGCATGCTAGTGACTCTAAAATCTCTAAAAGTTGGAGGTTTTTACAAAAAGAGTTTTGATTTTTTTTTTTTTTTTTTTTTTTTTTTTTTTTTTTTTTTGAAAATAAAAGATTAAAAAGACTAAAAACTCTATATGCAAAAATATGCAAATGCACCCCCAAACCTAAATCAAACATTGTCCTCAATGTGTCTACATATAGAAAAAATTTAAACAGGTCACATACCGAGAGAACTATGCTTTGATAAGAGAAAAGGGAAGAGATTAGGATGTCGGCGGAAGCAAGGTTGAGCTTCACTAGTCAAGGCTAGAATCCAACATTCTCAGTGGAGATCATATCGGATTAGCACAATATAAGCACAAGAAGACTCAACCGATTTAAGAAAAGAAAAATTTAACAAGTCCTACTGGATTATATACAATGAAAATTCACCATAAACTAACAATCTAAAGAGTTGAGGATCAACCCAATAGAAAATATATACAAACATCAACAATCTTACACAAATATAACATGAGAGTGCAAGTAAGACTGTAGATGTGAAGGAGTTTCCCCCAAACCTAAACTTGTGAACGGGTGTGTTTGGGAGCACAAAATCTTGCAATTTTAACGGTACATCATGCAAAAGGTCTAACTCAAAATGAGTTTTACTAATAACAGGCAGACATACACATTCCAACTGTGGTTCCCTAAAGGTGTCATACTTTGATGCAAAATAGTCCAAGAGGACTTGGGAAGCACAAAGTTCTAGGCCTAAGTTAGGCATTTTTAGAAAAGTTGGTTTTGCAATTTTGTGACAAACTACACCTAGGTTGGGTGAAGGAGTTTCAATTTGTGACTCAGGAGAGAGGTTAGGTACATCTAAGTTATTTTCATATATAAAATCATTTGTACCATCACACACTTTCCCAAAGTCAGAAGAGGGTAAATCATGTTCATTTTCACAGGACAATTGCACAGGTTCCACATCATCATCACATATATGAATATTAGAAGAAGCATCATTCATGGGGTTCACAGAAGAGACACTTAATGTCTCTGAACCTAAAGATTCTACTACATTTTCAAAATACACATGCTCTTCATATTCATCATCATCATCATCATAGCAATGCATTTCCTTATTAAAAATCATAGTATTTCTAGTCCCGTCATTTAAAACAGGTTCATATGCAATATCAATTGCACGAGTAAGACTAGGCATACTATTGACTTCATTATGGTTGATAAACATTTCATCTTGAAAGTCCTCCCTTTCCCCGATTTAGTGCATCACAGATTTGACTCAATTTGAGTTCTAAACTCTCAAACCTTTGCTCAAGGTTTTGATTCAATTCTAGAAATTCATTACGTTGTTCAATGAAAGGAGAGTTTTCAAATGTGGGAAATTCATAATCAATGCTATATGGATGGTCATGTATTGCATTCATTTCAAGCCTAGCATTTTGCTCCATGAGTGCTTCCATTGTTGATTGCAAACTAGGAGTTGGGGAGTATAAAATTGTTCATCTCCCCACCGTGGTGAATGAAGCATGTGTGCGGGTTGATTATGGTCCCAACAGTCACTTCTAGACACTTCGTACATTGGGTTATCATGGTTTTCCCTAGACTGTCTAAAAGCATGCAGAATAACAACAGATACTCAGCAGGTGGTCTAAGCCACCACATAAGGTGCAAGCATGCATTTCATATTGCCTAGAAAAACTAGATTCGACGGATTGCTTTTCTAAAGCGGTGCCTATCTAAAGCGAGATAGTCGAGCTTCTAATTGATCTAAAAGTGATGATCGGGTATGAGAAAATTGTTCATTTTCAACCTTGTGGTGGATGATGTATGTGATCATAATGATTAGGGTATGTGAGTTCGGGGCCCTGAGAAGGCTCATAAAATTCCCTAAAGTCACTATGGTATGTGGGGTGTTCATCATGTGAAAGATGCCCGTAAGCAAGCTCTCTAAGGGATTTGTTTGTATCCCCATATGCAGACCAAAATCCTGACATGGTCTAGCTCTCAAATTGAACTCAAAGCCCAATTGTAGTGGACTAAGTTTGGTTTTGTGGGCTTGTTGTTTGTTGGGATTTGGTTTCAATGGGATTCATTTGGTTTTGTTGGGAGCTTTGGTTTATGTGGGAATGCAGTTTGTGTGGGCTTCAATTTGGTTTAAGCCCAGGTTATGCAAAAATCAGTTTGGTTTATTGGGCTCAGTTTTGGTTTGTCGGCCCAGGTTGGGTGAAAATGTAAAGCCCAGGTTGTTTTGCAAAGCCTAGTTGGGTGTGGCCTGAAATCTTTGTGCACAGCCCAGCAGATGAACAAGTGCAGCCCAGATTGAATGGCACGATATGTGGCTGATGCACAGCCCTGTTGGAATGGGTTTGGTCTAGTAGCTGCACGGCCCAAATTATGTTGAAAATTGAAAACCGATTCAACTCGGTAAATCGCCGAGTTAGGATTGACTCAATGATTCAGGAGTCAACTCAACTCGTCGGTTCAACTCGGTGAACAAGAACTGTGTCACTCACTCAGCTCTCCGCTCAGACTTTTACTCAGCTGAGTCAGAGTTTTCTATTTAGCCCTCACTCAGCTCACTCAGAGTCAACAAGTGTAGTTGATATCAAGCAAAAATTTTAGATTTTCAGTTCCCAACTGAGAGCTTCAGTTGCTCAAATCTGGCAGGGCTAAGTCCAGCCAAATTCTCACAATTCAATCACAAAACACCCACACAACTCTCACCGATTATCAAATTTTTCACTCAACAAACTCTCAAACTGATCTCACTCAAAGTCTCAAAATTTCACTCAAATGTTTAGATTTTCGTGTTTTCAATGGGGTTTCAAACAAATGTGCAATGCACAACTCGTGAGCATGCACGGGGTTATACGGGTGGTAGACCAAGGGCTAGCCAGGGGAGCTCAAGCTTGCAGCTTCTGGGGCTGGATTATCATGCACAGGTCGACGAGCCTAGGATTGGCAGCTCAAGCAAGGCTTGTACACAAGACAGCCCTAGGTTCACAAAGCAAACTCACACAAAACTAGCACAAAAATTTGATTGGCGGTTTGAAAGCAACAGATTAAGCAATGCCAAAGACAATTCACAACCCAGAGTAACAGATTAAAAACTTAGCTTGTGCACAAAGCACAGGTATTTCAGAGGCAGATTGGTTTGTGCTCAAACTCGTAGCTCGGGGTTACGGCACGTACTCTAGCAAAGAGTCGGCAACTAGTTTATCATACAAATTATGAGGCACAAAAGCATTCAACTATAAAAGGGGCCACACTAGTACATGGCAAACAGGGTTTGCAAAATGGTTTATGCTTAGGGCTCAAGCATGCATTCAGCTATGAAGGAGCCACTCACCTGACTCCTATAAGTTGCAGTGGTTGCTCAGTTGCACCACAAGCACAGCAGCACAACAGCAAGCTCAACAGGTACCTGAGTTTGTAGTTTGCTCAGAGCTTTGTGGCTCAGGCCTTGCGCTTTTTCTTGGCCTCCTAGGCTTTGCTCAAGAAGACAGTAGCACAAAGAAGCACCGCTTGCTCAAGAGAGATGATCGGTTCTTAGTTGTGCAAGTGCTCAAGACACAACAAGGTGCACAGATGCACTAATAACCACTACATGTATTCAGTTAGCCTAATATGCAGGTTTAGCAATAAGTGATTGGAGGTCACAAAGTAGCTGGGTGTAGTTGGACCGTCATACGGGGGGCTTGAAGAGTTACACTAACACTAAGCTACAAGGCCATGAAGCTTATAGCTCAGATCAAAAAGTAAGATGCATGATGTGAAATGGAATGCAATAACAGATGGTTATAAAAGATGCAAAAATAAAGTTACAAGATGATGCAAGGTTAACAGCAAGTTATAAGTTACACTAAAACAGATGCAAGTTACAAGTTACACTAAAACAGATGTAATACAATATGAATATGTACAGAGGAGAAATGCAATGCAGACAAATAAACTTACAATGCTAAGTTACGATGTACAGGGGTAGGATGAAAGGTTAAGTTATACTACAATGCAAAGCGAATATGTACAGGGGGTAGGATGAATCTCATGAAGTACTAGCCAAAAATCAGCAAGGCACGCGCTAAGTCCCCGCAACGGCGCCAAAAACTTGGTAGGCCTCGAAAGTGTATGTAAATTTTGACCTACGTGTAATACCGCAAGTGCACGGCGTCTATCGGAGACGCGGCAGTACGGTCGATCCCACAAGGACTTGTGTGTGCTTTGTGTGTGATCTAAGGCTTCTTCAACTGAGTTCAAGTGTGACAGAGTGACAAAAGGGTGTTTTGTGCCGAAACGGCTGAGATGTAGTGACAATGAACCTAAACTAAGGTAAACAGTGACAGAAGGGTGATACTAGGGCTGCAAATCCACCACTAACCTACACTGTGTCTTCAACTCAAGATATTACTCTTGTTCTTATGACAGCTAAGGGAGAGGTGTCTAGTCCGCCTTTATGTCTAAGATGTTTCTCCAACTCGATAATTTTAATCACAACTAAGGTATTTATCCTAAGTATTAATCAAGTCGACTAAAGCACAATTAATCAGAGATAAACATTAGTCTAATTGAGCTTGAGTTGTAGCATAGTCATCACAGGATAATCCAACTACAGTGCATCCATGGTATTGGTATACACTGTGAGAGCAAAGTGTGACATGCTGAGATTAATTCTATCTAGAAAATATTCAAGCATTCAAGAACAATACAAGAGCATGAAGAACACAGTTGTAAATTAGGGTTTCATTGAGACCCTAACAATTAAATTAAAACATTAGAACTACAATTAAAACACAAATTAACCCTAAATTGAAGCTAAATGACTGCACTGGCTAATCCAGGCGTAACTATTACACACACCCCTGTCTTCAATTTATACATGCAACCATAAAGCTACCAAACCCTAATTCTTTAATTCAAAAATCGAAATAAATGAAAGATAAAATCAAACCCATACTCTCTGAATCTCGCCTCTGTCAATTCATCTCCTGCGCTCCATGCTTTGGTTGTTGGCTAACCCTAGTTTCAATTATCTATCATTTAGCTTCTAGGGTTGAGAAGCTATGTAATAGATAATCAATACTAGGAGCGGGCTATGCATGAGTTGTTGGTGGCTGAGACTGGTACGGGTGATGGTGACGGAAGAGGAGATGGTGGTGGTGAGGGTTTTGCGAGCTCGCTCCGTGTCGGGAGATGGGTTTGCGAGAGGTGAAGAGAGAAGAAGAAAGAGAAGGTGGAGTGAAGAATGTGGTTTGGTCGAGTGGGGGTATAGGGTTAGGTAGATTTGCTTTGGTAGCGGGTGTAGCAAGGATTGATGGAGAAGGCCTCGGCGAGCGTAGGATGAAGCCGGGGTGCGATCTGAACGGCTCGGGGAGGTAAGCGGTTTTGGCTTGATCTAGTGTTGCACGGAGCAGCGATCTATGATGCACGTGGAGGCAGCGACCATTGGATATGGAAGATAGAGATCTCAACGGCTTGGAGTGTACGGGCTCTGGATCCGGGTCGCGGGTCGGGTCTAGCTCAAGCCCATGTCTTGTAGATGAGTTGCTACTTGTTGGGTTGCAAATCAAGGCGCGCGCGGTTCGGCTTGACTTCTGCTCCTTGGGCACTTGACTCCAATTCTTCGCTCTTTTGGCTCCTCGATTCTCCGAGCTTTATTTATTACCTAAAAACACAAAATTAATTAATACAAATATTTATTCTTGAAAACAAAGAAAACACAGAATCTGGGATAATATCTGATTTCTAAGCGCAAAAGATGAGTAAAATGCCAATAAAAAGGTGTATAAAAATGCACTATTTGGCACTCATCATGATTCCCTTTTTATAGACTTCTCCTTTCTCCACTGATTGAAATCTAAGTCGAACCCAAGTAATTTTATGCCAACCTCCAACAAATAAGCACAAGAAGCCCATGGCCCAACCAAGTTCAAGCCTTTCCCGCCAAAACCGGATTAGTTGATAAGCATGTAAATGCTACATTTTATACCCATATTTATATTAGCTAGGATACAATATTTTAGTTACTAATACTATTTTAGTGCTTTTGTATAAAGTACAAGTGAATTCGATCATCCAACGAATAAACAGCAAAATGTGAGACTTATTGGTGTTTGCGACGAAAATGGCAAAATGTGGTTGGCCTGGTATCTCCATGTATCAGCAACCACAATGATCAAATATGCTGGCCTGGTATTTCTATATATCAGCAGCACTTATTATGCTGGCCTGGTATTTTTATATATCAGCAGCACTTATTATGCTGGCCTGGTATCTCCATATATCAGCAGCAATGAAATGGGCTGGCCTGGTATTTCTATATATCAGCAGCCAGGTTGGCCTGGTATCTCCATGTATCAGCAACCACAATGATAAAACGGTGTTGGCGTAAATTTACGTATAGCATGAACAAAATTGAGTTTCCAAAGGTAGCCGCATTAATTCTTGAAGCACCTGCTACACTTCCAAATTCAATATCCAAGATTGTTTCCTTAGTGGCACACCTCCATCGGGTAATGACATGCAGAAGAAAAATATATGGGGATAATTAATTGGTGTTAATTTATTAATGAGAGAATATTGTGATTGTCAAGAGGGAATCAGTATTCAATTTGAAAAGATTTTGCAAGATGGTGTATGGCATGACAATATATTCATGAAGTATTATGGGATCCACATGCATGCAACTCTCACTCGGAAAAGGAAAGAAAATAAAGTAATGAAGTAATATTATTTTACTTACCATTATTAGTGGGAGTGAATTATATTAAACGTGGGCATGAGATTGTGAACATGCATTTTTGGTTGGTGGTTAAAGATACATGCAACGGAGATTAATTGTGATTGGAGAAAAAATTATACTTCTTACTTTAATTATTCACATGCAAAAAATTGATAAGGAAAGAATATGTTATTCTCATGTACACTTTAATATGTGTGAAGTGGAGGAACGAGAGAGAGGGGGCAGTGACGAACCAAGGAAAGGGCGGCTACGGCCGTTTAGGGAGAATAGGGTTTTGCTGTTTTGATTTCCTTTTCTCATGATTTGCTAGATTGTTTGTTAGGGTTTAGGTAGAAATCAATTAATTATGAAGACTCTACATTGATATATGCTTAATAATGATTTGATTGATTAATAGTTTTTCTTCACATAGCTTGATATTTAATTGCTCATGTCATTTTCTTGATTATTTATGCTTTTGAATTGATATTTCGTTCTTCGGTTAAATCCCTAGACGTGGTATGCAAGGATAGATAGGTAATGCTTTAAAATCACTACCCATGAAGCGAAGGAAACTATAGCGGAGAAACATTAATTTGAAAATGCATGGAATATATTCTTAAAGATTAGTAGAGTTTGAGTAATTAATTGGTGGAAACCGAAAATCCTAATAACCCATTCTCAATTGTTTATCATTAGAATTATTATTATTTCATTTTGTTCCAAATTTCTGAAAAAAATTGCTAAAACATCATTTTGTCGATTGGTTACTTTTGATATTAGTTAGTAGTAGTATTTCACACTCCTCGTGGGAACGACCCGCATTTGCCATCGATACTACAATTGACCCGTGCACTTGCGGATATAACTAGGTTTTATTTAATCGTTAATTTGGTCATATAAAATCTACATCAGTCAGCGGATCGGATCACTGAGTTGACTCGCCGGGCTCCGATTTCGGTTAAGTCTTGCTTGTATTCAGGCTCATTCGAGCCATATTTCAGGCCATTTTTCTGGTCCCTCCTTCCTCATTCATAGACCATTTAATCAATCATTTCCTGTGCAGCAACTCAACCAAGACAGACCCCCAGTAACTCCATTTCAACAGCCACAATATCACCATTACATCATCATTCCATGCTCAAAGTTACAAGCTCCGCACTCTTCAAAGAACACAACCACCAGAACCCTGTAGTTGCCACCATATGCAGCTGCACCAACAACGTTGTAACAATCTCCACCTGCAAGACCATTATCTGAACTCCAGCTTCTATCATTTCACTGTATTCATTCAATTCATGCACCTAATTGTAGCTGCAACTTAGTAGCCAGTCCACTGCCGCGACACCTCCACCAGAATCTTGTCTAACTGCATCAACTTATTTCAGTAACGCTGTAATGTAGCTCCATCCCCGACTTTACAGTACCTCAAATTATCCACTGGCACTTGCATCCTTTCCACAAAACCCCTGTAACTCGCCAATCGCAGCTACAACTTCTTCAGCACACAGAACCCAATTCTTCTCAGCTGCAACAACTTGAGCACATACTCCTTAATTACCTGCAACTTACAAGCATACACATGACCCATTCATTCATATACAACTCCTAACATTCATTTATTCAGCATTTCCAGCTTATCTTGACTGCAACTCGGCTTTTGAAATGCACCACCAATGCCACCGCTGCCAGTCAAATACTCATACAAGCAACAGCTCAGGCCGACCAACATTACCACCTGATTCTTAGAACAACGACAACAACCACAAGACAACCAAGGCCGTGGTCACTACATCTCAGCTTCTTCAATACCCTTGCTCCTATTTCTCACCGCAACATCGACATTAGTAACCCATACTCTCCTCAAATCAACTGCATCAACTCCCTTGCATTCACTGCAATTCAGTTTTGATTGACCCTGCACAACAACACCAAAGACTGCAGCTGCGACTCCATTTGGTGGCTCAAATTGCTATCTCAAACCAAATGCCAAAGATCATTCCCATTTCATCATAGCAGTACCCATATCGGTTTCACCGCAACTTCTTGTGATCTGACCACCTGAGTTGCACCTCCACAAACCATGCCGCACTTCCCATTCTCCATCTCAAATCATATGCATCCGCATCGCATCCATCTCCAACTGCAACCGCCTCATAATACCACCAACACTCAAGAGCAACACCGACTAACTCAGCCTGCCACCAACTTCACCGTAGCAATAACAACTTTCGCAAATCAACCATGACACTTCCATGAGCAACATCAGCATCATACTTGCACAAACCACCTATAGGCGCAACCATTTCACCGTAGTTCAACTTATAACTACCAAATTTGAAAAGAACCAACTCCAACAACTATCTCCTCGAACTTCAAGCCTATTTTCCATCATCTCGTATCAGAAGCGAACCCATCTTCTATTCGTTCTCAATTCAACACAGATCCCCTTTGTTTCTTCTCATCTCTTCTCCTAGGTCTTCTGCTAATGCAATTTCTCCACCAGATTTTACCATCTGTTCAACACCCTAACTCAATAACATCTTCTCTGATTCCTTGATTCAAATAATCCAATACCTAATTCAACCAAAACCCATTGTTGACCCTGTTCTAAATCACCACCATACCCATCAACAAGCACCAATTCGTCATCCAGCTGAATTCAACCCTGGATTCTTCTCGACCACCAATAAGAGTCCCTAACCTAAATCAGAAGCAAACCTATCAAGTAATTCTTCATGAACTATTGATCTCATTTTAAAACAGCTTCATTTTCTCAATTTCTCCCTGAGTTCTTCACGAATTCACAGCAGCCGTCTCTCTCTCTCTGTCTTGATTTCAGGTGAGGCTTGAAATGAAAAGCGAGTCATTTCTCTTGATATTATGGCCTGGTAATGATGAAAACTGCTATTGGCGCCCAAAATCGGATATGGGCAACCAAATAAGTTAGCTTTGTGACCTCTCTTTACATCTTGCTCTTTTTGCTCCGCCTAGGATGATTTTTCCTTCTTTTGCTTCTGAATAGCTCCAGAGTACCTAAATACTCAAAATCAATCATAAGATACATAATTTACAAGAAAACTCGCGAAGAAAGCATAAACAATAGATAAATATTAAGGTGTTTAGGACACCTATCACAACCCAGGGCATTCCAGAGTGAGCTATTCTAGAGGATATGTTTTCTAGGAATTCCCAAGATTCTAGTTTCTTAGGTTTATAAGGGTTACCGTAAAATGCTGTTAGAAGCCAAAAATTGTCAAAGAAATTTGTTTTGATTAAAACATTTAACATGTTTTTGTTTGAATGCACAATTTCAAAATGAAAGCCATCGACCCATGACAAAGCATGACCACTTGCTTTGCCAATAGGGTCTACAAAGTAACAATTAGGGAAATCAGACAAAAGTTTTTTTTAGATAGTGTCTCTGAGAGTTAGTCTCAGACAAAAACAAAATTTCAGGTTTTTCAGTTTTTATTAAGTGATCTAAATGTTGCCTAGTGTTTTTTGCACCACACCCTTGTGTATTCCAAGCTAAAATTTTCATTGTTCTAATTGCAGAAGAACCTTAAGTAAACTAGATCAAAAATAATTCTGTGAAACTAATAGAAGTCTAAAGTAAAACCAGAGATGCAATCCAGAAGTAGTAGAAGTATACGCAAATTCAAATTTCACATAAACTACAATTATATATAGCAAGGGAAGATATGGAATGACAGGATTATAGTTATATATGTGCAGCAATCTATTTAGCTAAAGATACAACAAAAACAATTATAACAACAAGCAAACAACACTATCAAGTTTAGATTCAAATCACTAAAATGGCAGAAGATTGAGTTATATATGGAATGACATGATTATAGTTATATATGTGCAGCAATCTATTTAGCCCCCGATTTCCTTCACAAAGAACCTTCATTACATATACAATTTTCTTTCAATATGGAAAGATACTCGCATCAACATTTCATTCTCCTAAGAACGACCCATCTTGGTTAATCTCATTTTGACTCGAATTAACTTCTAAATTTAAACAAGAGGAGGAGAAGGATTGAAGTGGTCATAAGAGTGACCATCGAAACTAACAAATTATCTCGAAACCAAGTATCACTAGAAGAAGAGAATTCACTTGAAGAAGACAAAAAAGTGATTATGAATGCAGGTTTCATAGGAAATTTGTTTTTCCAGAGTGAAGAATTGTTCATCAGAAAGATGCAGAGATGTCAGATCTATTATCGCTGGAGCAGCAGACGAAGATTCATCCAGACAGAAATTTGATTTCTTCACTAAATACCCTAAAAGACCGTCTGACCTAGTTTTGAAATCCCAATATGAAATTTCTTTGTAGTCGGGTAAGGGAGAAAAGCTAGGGGTAATAGGTGAGAGGTCCGAATATGGTCTTTTACCCAGATTTTATGGATATTCATCAATCTCTGATTCCGACCTACCTAAAGGAAAATTGCACCGTCCCACTCACCTTCCTCAACTCCCATTTCAAATGAGTCTCGAGTCAGTCCACATAAACGATCGAGAAAACATCAACATCAATGAAATCATAATAATTAATATCTTCTAGAACGAAGAAGGAGAAAGAAACGCTTTGAGAGCTCATAGATGCATCGAATAAGATGCCAAATCTATTTCCTCATCTAGAAGGACCTTAAACTCATCTTCCCATCTTTGAGATTCATCATCTATATCTATGTAGGGAGAATTGTCATAGATCCCTTCTAACATACGATTCTCCAGGATAACGCAGTTTGTTTGCACATGACCCAATCTGTTACAGGTAAGGAAAATTCGATGTGGAAGATTCATGTAGACAAAATGAATCACGATTCTGAATAAACCCAACCTTGGCTCTAACAGAGCTCGAGAAGTTGTCTTTCAATGTTGAGTTCTACCTTAACAAAAATAGGGTCTCATGGTTCTGGAATAGCACTTGGGGGATGGATTTCAGATACCCGTCCAATTTTTTTACAAATCCTAGCTATGATGCAGTATATGGTAAAGACTAATTTCTATAAATAAGAAATTTTGATAAATAATTCTCAATTTTCTTGTTACATTGTCGAATTAGTACAATAGTTTTACAATTTAAGAACCCATTTCTTCAAATGTGATGCTATTATCAGTAATTTCCTCCAACCGTGACACAGCTCGCATCAAATCTAACATGGAGTAAATTTTCTCACCCTGTGAATGTGATCTATCACCAGCTACAAATGTGGAAAAGTGGTCTTTTTTAACCCTAACCATTGACCATGCTGGTTCTTTTACTACCCCTTTTGATTTCATACTTTTCCTCACACTAGCAGCTTCCTTCTGCTGCCCATTTATTGCTAAAATATTACAAAAAGTAATGTGAGTTCCTGCACAGTTCGAATCTATTTCAAAACTTAATCTTACTATCCTCTTTGCACGTTCTACATCTCTAAGAACCATGCATGTTCTTAACAACGTTTACCAAACAACATCGTCTTGCTTAATTGTTCGCCCATTCAATTTTCGCAAGACCTGCTCAGCTAGAGATGACCTGCTCAGCTAGAGGTAACTTTATATGGAGTCTTATTCCAGCTGCGGTGGTTTATACAATTTGGTTGGAGAGAAATAAACGTACATTTGAGCCAAATCATTCATTCAAGACTGAGGCTGACTTGGGTTTGGAAGTAAGAAGCTCTATTTTAGCCTGGGCAGAGGCTGCAGGCAGAAGGGTTCATTTAAACTTTTCTAGCACAGTTCTTAATATGTGGGATGCTTTATTTTTTTGATTTCGTGTAATTTTTTCTTTCTGCTTATCTACCTCTTGTAGAACTTGTGTACATTATCCTTTTCTCTAATAAATCCTCCCTTCTGATCAAAAAAAAAAAAAAGAGATGACTGCTGCGAAAGTGAATTCATTAGGACTAATATCCGAATCTCTCATCTGTAGAAATGTTTGAATTGGTGTCTCTTCTCGACCCAATTGAATATAAGTGGAAATTGTGGTTGTCCATGAAACCACATCGCGTGTTCTCATCCTCCCAAACAAACACAACCCATATTCCAATTTCCAACAGTTATTATACATAACAATTAGCATATGAAGTAGAAGAATCAACCCCCATTTTTGTCGCTTGCGTATGAATCTCCCTACCATAATTCAAAGCATTAGAATCTGCACAAGCTTTCACCGCACTAGCAAATGTATATGAATCACACTCTACATCAGATTTCCATATTTCAACAAAGTATCTTATCGACTCCTTATTATGACCAACACGACCAAGTGCTGAAATAATAGCAGTCCAAGAAATAACATTTCGTCCAGGCATCTCTGAAAAGACGAGGGTACCCACACAATCTTTTATTTATCCACCTATAAGTCCTCTACCGAAAGTGATTGTTTATAGACTGATTCGAGACAATACAACAAATCGGTTCACACTTCGTGTGATCGTCTATCGATACGAGATCGAGACAATACGCCAACGAAGTATGATACTTTATAATAAGTTCGAATTAACCAAACTCTATAGGATCAATCGTCAAGTATGTATGGAGTTAACATTTGTGTATTTTAATTCTAATTATAATAAAACAATTATAATTGCGGAAATAGAAAAGTAAAAGACACAAGAAGATTTTGTTAACGAGGAAAATTGCAAATGCAAAGAAAACTCGGGACCAAGTCCAAAATTGAATACTCTCAAAATTAATCCGCTATACAAAATCTAAGCCAACTTCGTATAGTTGAGACCAAAAAAATAACCCTAGTTCACTCAGGTTTCCTCGATATCCATGCGCTTCCGACTTTGATGAGTGCACGACCGGAAAATATTTTGGATCGTATTCTAAACAAGTAGGAACAACAAATATGTTTGGTAAACGCATTCTATTGATTCTTTCGAGATGAAGATATCTCAAGTCATATGCAAAGGCTCTTCCGTTTAAGCTAATAAACTATTTTGCCTGGTTAGATCAATCTATCCAACAACTACCAAAGTAGCAGAGTTTAGATTCACAATCAATCAATATAGATTCCAACAAGAAACTATAAAGCGATGCCGATCTCATGCAACTAATCAATCGAATAAACCCGATACTAGTTGGATCCCAGCTGATCAAGGTTTGTGCAACACAAAGATATGAGAAACCAAATAATAAATCTTCTTTAATCTTCAATAAACACCTGAACAAGACCACTTGAATATCTTGTGATCGATCACGCACAGAACGGAGCCTGTCAGCATGGATTATCATAAGGTGTTTTTAGATCTACAAACAGTTCTAAAGATCCCGTTGATACTTCGATCTAGTTTGAGTGAATCTTATATCAGAAGAGAAGATTCTCAAGAATAAACAAACTAGGATCAATCTTATGAAGTTTGCATGGCTCTTAGGATAGCTTGCTAGAAATGCAAACTTGGGTATTTATTGACCAAGGATGTTTGGACACCAAGTAATTTCCAAAACCGAAAGTATTCTCAAGGTATGCAATAAATTCCCATTAGGTTTTTATAATTCCAGTAGATGCTTTGTCCAATATTTCCCGAAATTTCTCAACAGAAAATCTCCAATTAGTAAATGCACATTACTAATTTTTGTTCCCTGGAGATATGCATTTAATTGCTGGTAGTTAAAGCAATATAAAACTAACAACCTTAATTAAAAGATTCTTAATTTATTTCGGAACATGATCTCCTTGAGTACTTAAGGAATATCTTTGAACAATAAAAGATCAGAGTTACTGTTCAAAGTATGTTGACATATTTTCTTTGTAAATCCTCTTTTATATTTACAATCTTGGAATCGATTATACTACACTTCCAAACAAGTTTAGAATTGGTGCATATGTATTCCAAGACAACTATGGGTTCACGGTTCTACCAATCACTCGGGATCAGTTATACCTTAATATGAAACACTTGTGATCGGTCACACAAGTTACCAGGACCGGTTACATCGCTTACTGTGGATCAGTTACATCAATTACCAGGACCGGTTACCATATACACATGGTATTGCTTGTGATCGGTCACACCAATCACTAGGATCGGTTACACCAATTACTAGGTCCGGTTACACCAATCACAAGGATCGATTATTGGTAGGCCTCGAATGATGTATAAATTTATGACCTACATGTTATAATCCGCAAGTGCACGGCGTCTATCGGAGACGCGGCAAGTACGGGTCGATCCCACAAGGACTTGTGGTGCTCTGATATTGATCTAAGGCTGCTTCAACTGAGTTCTAAGTGACAATGTGACAAAGATATATTTTTGTTGCCGAAACGGCTGATTTTTAGTGAAGAGAACCTAAACTAAGGTATAACATTGAAAACAAATGTGTGCTGGGGTGGTCAAATTCACCACTAAACCATGTTGTGTGTTTAACTATGTTGGCTATTCTTGTCCTGTGACAGATAAGGATAATTTGTCAATTTTATCACATATCTAAAGGGTTTCTCCAAGTGACACTTCAATACACAGCTAAGGGTACTAACCCGAGCATTAGTTATCTAATTAAGTATAACTAATCAAAGGAATTAGTGTTAAAAAAAGAAGCAAGAATGCAATACACTCAACACAGTTGAGACCTAACTACAATGCATCCATGGCGTTGGTATGCACTGTGAGAGAAAAGCATTGGGTATTTAGTATTGAAGCTATCTAATTCATTGTTTCCTCAAGAACATTCAACAAAGTTTCATACACAAACATGGAATTAGGGCTTCATCTCAAACCTCACACTAAATTAAAACACAAAATTAAACCTAAATGACACTGGCTAACCCAGCGTGAGTTCTATGAACTCGGTTCTTCTATTTATACACAAACCCCAAACCCTAGAAATTGATAAAACATAAATTAAATGAGAAATAATCTCACCCACGCCTCCGACTCCTCCGAATCGTCGTTCTCCCCGTCAATTTGTGCTCGAGACGCCATGCATCGGTTGTTGGCTAACCCTAGTCTTGTTTATCTTTAACTTAGCTTCTAGGGTTATGAGAAGCTATTTTAAAGATAACCACGACTTGGGTGCGGTGGAAAAAGGTGCTGCGATGGAGTTGTTGGTAGCTATGGTGTCGATGGGGGTGATGGTGACAAGAAGAGGAGATGGTGGTGATGGTGGCGGAAGAGAGGGATGGGTTTTGCGGGCGGTGTGGAGAAGACAGAGAAGATGAAGGAGATAATGAAGCTAGGTCGATGGGTATAGGGTATGGGTGAATTTGTTGTTGAACGGGTGCAGCCGAGAGTCGATGGGAAACGGCCGAGCGAGCGTTGGATGGAGCTGATGGAGATCTGAACGGACGAGAATGGTAAGCGGTTTTGGTGTGATATGGTGTTGCACGGAGCAGCGATCTATGATGCGAGTGGAGGCAGCGACCGTTGGATGAGGGAGAAAGAAATCTCAACGTCTCAGAAGAGACGGGCTCGGATCCGGGTCATGGGTAGCTCTAGCCCATGTCTTCCTTGTTGGTTTGCAACTAATTCCCGCGCGCGGCTTCGCTTTCTGCTCCTTGGGCACTTGACTCAATTCTTCGCTCTTGGCTCCTCAGATTCTCCGAGCTTTATTTATTACCTAAAAACAAAAAATTAATTAATACAAATATTTATTCTCGAAAACAGAGAAAACACATAATCTGGGATAATATCTGATTCTTGAGCACAAAAGATAAGTAAAATGCCAATAAAAAGGTGTATAAATATGCACTATTTGGCACTCATCAAATACCCCAAACCTGAATTTTACTTGTCCTCAAGTAAAACAAAAATAAGAAATCCTAACTATACCCCGTCGCAGTCTCTCGAATGCATTTAGCGTATGCACTAAGCCTTTAAACCCCTAGGTGTCCCTAGTGGACGAGTTGTAGTCTCGTGAGGGTTTACAAGAGGTGTACCCACAAAACCTTCTCCAACTTCGAGTGTAAAAGAGTCTCAAGCCTCCAAGAAGCTATGAGGACATAGAGTTTCTCGCATGCTAGTAACAAAGTTAGAACTATCGAAGAACGCATTCTCATCCTTAAGTCTTGTAAGCAGAAGTAACCATACCATATGAAAGAATTCGGATTCGATTGTGATCATAAGTCTCAACTTCGCCTCACCATTAGGGTTTTATGATAATTGCACTCAAAAAGATCGCTTTTTTAGTCTCTCATGTGTGCAGGCAGGAATAAAGAGAGAAATCCCGCACACGTTGTAGGTAAGAAGGATAACCTTCCGAAATAAAAATCTGGAGACTCCACGAAGTGTGGACAAAAAGAATCTTTTCTCGATGATCTCTAAGAAAGGAAAATCAACCATTAGCAAGGGGTGGGAGTACTCCACTCACTTCTCACCCGATCGGCAATTAATATCACTCTCTCATAAGAAACCATAGAAACGCCTTCAATCTTCGGTCTTCGGTCTTCAATTGTTGATGACGAACTTCTAAACTTCACAAAACTTGACAATTTTTAACTTTTCTACTCAAATTCCTTGTTGTTTGGATTTTTCTTTTTAAACTCTTCTTTACCATGGTGGTAGCAAAAATAAGAAAATAAACTACAATATTTTTTTGATTTTTTTTTTTTTTTTTTTTTTTTTTTTTTTTTTTTTTTTTTTTTTTTTTTTTTTTTTTTTTTTTTTTTTTAAGATTACAATAAGTGAAAATAAAAATACAAATACAAATAATGAAACAACTAACTCCATGGACAAAGCACTTTATCACTCTATTTTTCCACAACTTGTATTGTCTTGATTTTATAAATTTTATTAATTCTCATCCTATTTTCTTTTCGTTGTTGCACATAAACCTTGGACTATATCAATTTTTCTTTCAATATTCTGATGCTCAGGTTCTTTATCGATGATGTGTTTCTATGGGTCTTGCTGATTGAGAGAGAGAATGATGCTAACTACAAATCGGTATTTAGAAGGAGTTTTCATCTTTAGACGTCACCCTCATGATTGACAAAAACTAGCACTCAAGAGATCAAAAGTAGTGCTGAAAATGGTGCGAAGTTGGGTAGCTCACCATTCCTACCCGTCATTTACGTGAGGGTGACACACACTCTAACAGCTTTTCTAGAAAGTTGCAAAAAATTGAAGGTTGGTGCCTCACTTGATGTAAAATGGGTAGTCTCCACTATGGGTGATCACAATTCTACTACCGAATATCTAAACAAAGACCTAATTCGCCCTCCGGGTATGGTTAAATCCAACTTTAACGCTCTAATCAACTAAGGAACCCGATTGTGTTCTCCCTAAAGGTATTTCCAAGTTCTGTTATTTCGGTCGGAATCTCTATGTAAACATAGCTAAAAGCATGCTAGTGACTCTAAAATCTCTAAAAGTTGGAGGTTTTTTACAAAAAGAGTTTTGATGATTTTTTTTTTTTTTTTTTTTTTTTTTGAAATAAAAGATAAAATAAAAGACTAAAAAATATAAATGCAAATGCACCCCCAAACCGAAATTAAACATTGTCCTCAATGTGTCACAGATAGGAAAAATTTGAACAGTCAAGTACCATGAGAACTATCTTTGAAAATAGAAAAGGGAAGAGATTACCGGTATGTCGGCGGGAGCAAGGTTGAGCTTCATTCGTCAAAGCTAGAATCCAATATTCTCAACGGAGATCATATCGTTAGCATAATATAAGCACAAGAATACTCAACCGATTCAAGAAAAGAAAAATTTAAAAAGTCCTTCTTTGGATATATACAATGAAAATGCACCATACACTAATAATCTAAAGAGTTGAGGGTCAACCCAAAAGATAATGTACAGAAACATTCTTACAAATCTAACATAAAAATGGGCTTTGGTTTAAATGGGAATTTGGTTTATTGGGCTTTGGTTGGTTGGGAATTTGGTTTGTGCGGGTTTTGGTTTAAATGGGAAAGTACAGCCCAGTTGATGTTGAGCAGCCCAAAGTGTGGGTTCTAGCCTAGATGATCTGGCCCAGCTTGGTTGCAAAGCCCAGATGTGTAGCTGATGTGGGCTGAAGGTTGTTTGCACTTGGATGTGTAAAGCCCAGGTTGTGTTAGCCCAGGTGATGGTTTGGTTTATGTGGGTTGGCAACCCAGTTTGTTGCAGCTGCACAGCCCAGGAGTAGAGGCTGAAGTTTGTGCACTGGCTAGGCCAGTCTCTGGTTCTGTGGCACAAGATAACTGAGTCTTTGCAACTCAGTTTAGCCTATGCTGGCAGGTGCACAAGTACACAGGCTAGTCACAGGTTGACAGCCTAGGTTGGCTTGTCTCACAGCACTAAGCACGCACAGATTACACAAATTGGCACATTGGCAATTTACACAGCACACATATCAGGTCACAGCACAAGAAAACATTCACAGCACAGCCCAGGCTTTTGCAAACTCACAGAAACAATGACAGCATACAGCACAGCTTACAAATGTGCACTACACAGGTTACTAGCTCTCACAGATATATGCTCAGGTCAACAGGCTGAGTTGATGGCAACTCAAAGCTCACAGCTACAGGGCACTGTAGCTAAGGACAGGGCAGCACTCACTATGCACGGAGCACACGGCAGCTGACTCACTAGGATACAAGCATAAATTTCAGGGCAATATAATTTCGCTTGACTCGGGGTTACTAAGACAAAGGCCTTGGTTAACCAAGTTGCAAGGACCAGGCAACTAGTTTATCATTCAGCTATGAGGCACAAAAGCATTCACTGCGAAGGGCCACTCACCTGAATTCGATAAGTTGCGGTGGTTTGCTCAAGGCATTGCACCTTTTCTCCCACTCCACAGGTTTGCTCAAGAACAGAAGACAAATGACACACGGGTGGTTCTGGCTAGCTCAACAAGGAATTAGATTCTCAAAATTTCACAACTCAAGACACAATAATGTGCATTCATTCAATGGCTGCGCACATATGACAAGAGCACACAACTCGATGCTAACTACGGCTAAATGAGCTAAAGCTACACTAACAAGAATGCGAGATGATTAAGATGAGACGATTATAATGCAACAGAGATGGCTAAGGTATGCTCAAGATGCAAATGTAGATGCGGATGCACTAAGTTACAGATGCAAAGCTATAAAAAATGAAACTAAGTGATACTAAGACAGGATTAACAGCAACAATGTAAAATGAATATGTACAAGGGTGAAAATCAGTAAAGCAAGTACAAAAATCAGCAGGGCACACCCAAGTCCCCGGCAACGGCGCCAAAAACTTAGTAGGCCTCGAATGATGTATAAATTTATGACCTACATGTTATAATCCGCAAGTGCACGGCGTCTATCGGAGACGCGGCAAGTACGGGTCGATCCCACAAGGACTTGTGGTGCTCTGATATTGATCTAAGGCTGCTTCAACTGAGTTCTAAGTGACAATGTGACAGCATATATTTTTGTTGCCGAAACGGCTGATTTTTAGTGAAGAGAACCTAAACTAAGGTATAACATTGAAAACAAATGTGTCTTTGGGGTGGTCAAATTCACCACTAAACCATGTTGTGTGTTTAACTATGTTGGCTATTCTTGTCCTGTGATGAGATAAGGATAATTTGTCAATTTTATCACATATCTAAAGGGTTTCTCCAAGTGACACTTCAATACACAGCTAAGGGTACTAACCCAGAGCATTAGTTATCTAATTAAGTATAACTAATCAAAGGAATTAGTGTTAAAAATAGAAGCAAGAACTGCAATACACTCAACACAGTTGAGACCTAACTACAATGCATCCATGGCGTTGGTATGCACTGTGAGAGAAAAGCATTGGGTATTTAGTATTGAAGCTATCTAATTCATTGTTTCCTTAAGAACATTCAACAAAGTTTCATACACAGTCATGGAATTAGGGCTTCATCTCAAACCCTCACACTAAATTAAAACACAAAATTAAACCTAAATGACACTCTGGCTAACCCAGGCGTGAGTTCTATGAACTCAGTTCTTCTATTTATACACAAACCCCAAACCCTAGAAATTGATAAAACATAAATTAAATGAGAAATAATCTCACCCACGCCTCTGACTCCTCTGAATCGTCGTTCTCCCCTGTCAATTTGTGCTCTGAGACGCCATGCATCGGTTGTTGGCTAACCCTAGTCTTGTTTATCTTTAACTTAGCTTCTAGGGTTATGAGAAGCTATTTTAAAGATAACCACGACTTGGGTGCGGTGGAAAAAGGTGCTACTGATGGAGTTGTTGGTAGCTATGGTGTCAGTGGGGGTGATGGTGACAGAAGAGGAGATGGTGGTGATGGTGGCGGAAGAGAGGGATGGGTTTTTGCAGGCGGTGTGGAGAAGACAGAGAAGATGAAGGAGATAATGAAGCTAGGTCGATGGGTATAGGGTATGGGTGAATTTGTTGTTGAACGGGTGCAGCGAGAGTCGATGGGAATGGCCTAGCGAGCGTCGGATGGAGCTGATGGAGATCTGAACGGCTCAGGTAGGTAAGCGGTTTTGGCTTGATATGGTGTTGCACGGAGCAGCGATCTATGATGCGAGTGGAGGCAGCGACCGTTGGATGAGGGAGAAAGAAATCTCAACGTCTCAGAAGAGACGGGCTCGGATCCGGGTCATGGGTAGCTCTAGCCCATGTCTTCCTTGTTGGTTTGCAACTAATTCGCGCGCGGGCTTCGGCTTTCTGCTCCTTGGGCACTTGACTCCAATTCTTCGCTCTTGGCTCCTCAGATTCTCCGAGCTTTATTTATTACCTAAAAACAAAAAATTAATTAATACAAATATTTATTCTCGAAAACAGAGAAAACACAGAATCTGGGATAATATCTGATTCTTGAGCACAAAAGATAAGTAAAATGCCAATAAAAAGGTGTATAAATATGCACTATTTGGCACTCATCAATTATACAACTCTTTTTTGATCAGTCACACCAATTACTAGGATCGGTCACACCAATTACAAATATCGATCATACCATCTCGGGTGATTACTTAGGATCGATTACACTAATTAAACAAAACTAGTCATACCAAATCATAAGTCAGGCATTATGAATAGTTATACCAAGATACAAAACAAAGTTACGATCGGTTCTACCATCTCACACATATTGGTAATCCAAAGATTTGCAATGAATAGCCATACCAATAAGCCTAGTGATTTCCCTTACGATTCATAAAACAACTTCATGAATGTACTTCCTTTAACCAAATGTAAAAACATTGTTTCCTAGGATGAAATATTCACTTTTACCCATTCACATAATCATAACAACATTCATAAGATTATGTTGATGTCATATCTACGAAGTTCAAAAGATAAGCGTCATACTTCATAGTCTAATTCCTTAATACTATGATCCTATGATCATGTCTCGCTACTAGAGTAATATATTCATTCACAGCTTCACAATTATGTTTTCAATTATGCACAACTTGAAAGATACGTTAGGAATGAAACAGTTCAAGTCAATATTATTAACCTCAAGAGGAAGGATGATGTCTTCGTTGTAGCTCCTTACTTCTTCACGTTCTTCAGGTCTTCGAATAATATTTGTATGTCTCAATATTCCTAGACTTAGTCTAACCTATACGAAGTTGTCTCTAGTACATAATCAAGCGACTCTTAGATGAGTTTTGATTCACTAAAATATGACAACCAAACTTGACATACCAACGCTTGGTGGGTTCAACCGAGCTATGCTCTAACAATCTCCTCAAACACTCTACAACCCAAAGAAATGCAACCACATTTCGCATACATATCGAGAAGTGTACTCCACACAAACACAGAGTTGACAAAACCAGTTTTCACCGAATACCCATGTAATAATCTCCCATAATTCAACTTTGAATCACACCCCCACACACCTTGAGTACAATAGCAAGAACCAACGAATCAAACATAACACTACTATCTACCTACATACGTGAAAACAATGTAAGTGCTTCCTTTACATTCGACGCTCTAATGTAACCTGAAATTATAGTAGTCCAAGAAATTTCATCTCTTTGAGGCAATTTATCAAACATTCTCCTTGCATCATTTAGATGCCCAGTTTCAATCATTTTTTTCAATTCATGGTCTAATTCTAGTACATTCACATGAGGAACAAACTGCATTTTCCCTGTTTGAAAATAACAATCCCTCCTCTCATATCCAGTATCATAAGCATAATCACTCAATCCTGTAAATAATGTCTTTACTATATGCTGATGTTTGAGTGTTGTAATAATTGACAAAACCATTCTTTTACTACCACGCAACATCTCAATGTTTTATCGGTTGATCTTTGGATCTTCTTTAATAACTAAGTTTATTCAATAGGATCTAGTAAAGAAAGATCAAGAAAACAGAAGATTTCTACAGTTTGGTGGATTATTAGGCAAGATAAAAATAAATTGTGCGTACTTCGTATCTCATGGGCCATTCAACAATTTCGAATATCTGACAGGGTGCATTATTCAAGAGGGAACATGTTATCGTACTTAACTAATTTGAAAAGACTCTCAACCTTAGACCTGATTTGCTTAGTCTCACTAGGAAAATTATATCCGGTTGGACTGATTTGACTAAATCCTTGAAATGCTCCCTAGTAAATTTTTTCCCACACCCTTGACAGTTCCACGACATAATTTTCAATTTCCAAATTGAATACATTCTTTGTACCATACATAATTATGCATATTTAAAATAACCACATCAATCAAGTAATCATATGTCCCTTTATCCTTATACTCATGCAAATTCACATTTTTACACACAAGCTTCCAACAAAATTCATGCTTCTCATTCCAGACCCCAATTAATTCATCCTTCACATTTCCTGAGTAAACCAAAGCGTGCTTACACCCATTATCATGTATATATATACTCTTGTTATTAAAGAAGTTAAGGTTTATCAGAAAGTGTACCTGATTGTTGACATTAGCGGAGAGAACTATCTCGTTACTCGTTCCAGCAGCTTGGTTCAAACATGGATTAGCAGGCGTATCAATGATGTAGTCATTGAACATATCATAGGGGTCATCATGATGTTCAACATGGATATTAATCATTTAAGAATTAGGCAAGATTTTATTGGAATCATCTTCACCATAACAATGCGAAGGAGAAGGAAAAAGCAGATTAAGAATAGAATCAGAAAGATTGCAAACAAAGTTATCAGATTTTGAAAAACTAGAAAATTCATTTTTGTGAGATATGTTTCCTAAAGTGATCTCACCATAAGACTTGATGTACTGATCCACCTTAGATTTTTTTGGCATTCTCGTCAACCACACAACTGCCTTTCTTTTGTACTTCCTCTTCTTTCTTTCTTTCAGGTTCCACTATGTTCACAGAGAAGGTCCAAGAGAGTTCCCACTTTTAATTGATACTCTCTAGCTTCATCCAGACACTTTATTGCCTCATCCAGATCCACCTTGTGACCACCTTCTCGAATCACTAAATTCCCAGTAGATAACCCATCTTTCAAAGTCGGATAAACAATCTCACCCACTGGTGCAACAACCACTTTTGATTTTCCTTTAATTCTGTTTCTCTCATCGGATATTTCTTATCTTCCATACTTCTTGTAGTATCTATATATAGTTTTTAATAAACTTATTTATTAATAAAAATATATATTTATTAGATTCATTAAATGAACATTTATCATGAAAAATTAATTAATCATTCATCATGAGCAATTAATAGGTCACTAATTAATAAATTATTTATAATGGTTAGTTGAAAAACCACGATCATTGATTTATCCCTCCTAGACAAATCTCGGCCGCTCTTTACCTAGCCTAACATATCCAAGTTTTTTTGTATTCCGAGTGTTGATGGTGGTTTTCGATTAAGATTAAAATCGTAAAATCTTGCATCCGATGTGACGTCACTCGCAAGGAAATAGAGCCATGTGTGCTAAGCTCTCCATTGGCATACTTATTGAGCCGCTCAATACACTTACATGAAATTTATCCAGATCGAATGTAGCAACCATCCCGGATGTTACTGTGGAATTTCGGCGCCTCATGTATATTCACTTAATATAAGTTCCTCTGAATGCCTTTCTATGCTATGTTCTCCTATTGAACCCTTAATGTTGATATGGCATGACGATTTGTGTTCACTCGCAGCAGAGTAGCACGAATCTCCAAGTATCAAGGATAAGGTATTCGAATCAGAAAAACATGATGCTCTCTGGAAATGAACTTAAAAGAACTCTGTGTCAACACATAGAACTCAATCAATCGTCCTGACTAAGTTACATAAGTTAGCGTTTTGCGCCTCGCGCAATGTACCAGACCTTGCTTGTCAAATTTAAGCCTAAGTAATTAATCCACCATGGATTAGCAGGTGCAGAACCTCTCCCAGAATAATAAAAACAGGGAGCCGCAGTAGTAAAGAGAGGCGTGGCTATGCCTTGGCCAGCTAGCGCCATTAGCCGCGCCCCGAACCTATTTCTGTCGACCAATCAGGTCGTTTTAAACTCGCCACACGCACACAAGTTGTAGCTAGGCCCATGCTTGCCGGCCCCACTTCTAATCGACCAATCAGAACGCGCCAAAGCCGCCACACTCTCACCATAAGTGTGGCCGCGCCTTGTGTTTGGCCGGGCCCCTTTTGTGGCCAATCAAGTTGCTCTAAACTTGCCACCATACGTTAAAGACAAAACACACCCTGCCGCGCCACCTTGCTAAACTGAAAAGCCAAACGCGCCCTATCACAACAACATATTGGTCAGTATGCCGACATGCCACTCTACCGCGGTAGCATGCCAACATGCCACTCTACCACGGAAACTTCGCAACATACCAACTTCACAACATGCTACCTCGCAAACATGCCACTTCGTGGCAACCTGCCATAAATATCCACCCACGGCAATTCCTACTCCTATGGCCGTTTCCACACTATGGCCTTGCCATATTTCTTTTGGCATAGCCATGACGCCATTTGCACAAAAGTAGCCCCATGTCGCAGCCGCATGCCACATGCACTAATTAGGGTTTCGACATGCCAAACCCTAATTCGGGCAAATTGCTACCAAAGACAAATAACATTTCCCGGAGCAATGGGATTGGCGTGGCAACAGGGCCAATGTTGCCACGCCACATGTGGGTCCGACTCCACGACGCCAAAACCAAGCCTTGGCCACGCCAAGCCTTAATTCTTCCACGGCACCTTGGCCACGCCAAGCACTAATTCTTCCACGATGAATTCTTCCACGGCGCCAAACCCTAACTTTGGCCACGGAGCCAATTTTTAGCTTTGGCTATACCGCAACATCACCGAAATACCGCTATGCCACGGCTACGCCATTGCCATGCCGCTATGCCATGGCTACTGATGCGTGTCGTAGGTGCAATCAAATTAATTCAATATTTCCACTCAATTAAAAATAATATAATGGAAGTCAAGTTCGTTCCCACGAGGAGCAAGAGATCTTAGTTGTAAAAGTTGTCACGAAAAGGGGGTGTAAAAGCAAAAAGAAAATAAACAAAGCAATTAAAATCGAAAGTTGAAAACAATAAGAGAGACAAGACCAAGGAATCCTTCTTCGTTACTTAAACAATGAATCAAGTTATGTTCTATTCTACTTGTTATTAGTCACAAATTATCACCAACCGTAGGTAAAGCGACTAGCTCTCGTGCTAAACCCCTAAATCCCTTGTATCACTTGGGACACGGAAGTTCTCGACTACCGGATTCTATTTACCAAACCACCTAGTAGTAGCTCACTCTAGATGTAATTTAAATAAACGCATTAAGATTCATGAACTTATTAGGTCAATATTAGTAGTTAGACTCTTAGATCAAGGTCTACTTGCTAACGTTGTTTCTACACACAATTGCTCCACTAATCCCTCCGCAAGGTCTCGTGTTTGCTACTTATGTAAAGAGTCAAGAAACGATTACTTATCTCCTAACTTTCACTAGCTTTAGATCAAATTAACAAATCAATTTAGCGTGCACTCCAAACAATCTATCAATCAATCATGAATGTCTTTAAGATCATTCCTATTAGTAAAAACAAACGATAATTATGTGAAAAACTTCAAGATAGAATTTGAAAACAAAAACTTAAATCATATGTTAAGAACTAGGAATTCATCCTCAATCAATAAGAAAATTAGCTACTCATGCTTTTGAAATTCACACAAATAATAATAATTAAAAGAAGAATTTTCAAATTCACACAAGTAATTAAAAAGAAAAATCTTAGAAAAGCAAGCAAAAACACAAGTGATGTGTGTGTAGAGAGGTGTGTGTAAAAGATATCTAGAAGTTGTAGAAAACTTCTCAATTTATAGGCTTCAATATTCTCCAAATCTTCCAAGGATTAGAATATTTTTCCTTTTGCAATTCAATTTCCAAATCCAAGCTTTTCTCTTCTTCCATCTTCTCTTTCCAAATTTGAGTCCAATTCTCCATCCAATTCCTAGCCCAAGTCTTCACACCCATGAGAGAAGTCCATAGAAATTTCTGGAATTTTTGCTCGCCTGAAAACTGGGATTGTGGCCGGAACCGGCCGGAATAGTCGCCGCCGGCCACCTGAGAATTCTGTCCGTCAGTGGAATATTCGACGGAATATTCCGTCAGTCCTCCGTTAGGACTAACGGTCAAAGTGGTCAACCGTCAGTCAACTGTTAGTCAAAGGTCAAGGGATAAGGTTGTGTCAGCATCCGAGTCAGCCACGAATCAGCAACGAGTCAGACCTTGAATTGGCTGAATGGTCTTACTCAGCTGAGTTGGGACCGATGTCTCCGGCATCGAAGTTAACTCGGCGAGATGAAAAATCAACGAGCTTACTTTGTTTCTACAACATTTCCGGCGAATTCAGCCTCAATTTCTTCAATTCCTGCACGCCTAACATTCATCTAAGTGGTTTAAACATTCATAGTTCCAATCTTCATTCGAACGCCACCAACAGCTATTCTCCTCTGTCACCGGAGCTTCACAATCCGACTGCATACCATCTCCATTCAACACACATTCGATTGAGCTCATTTACCCAAAATCACAGCAACAACAAGTCTTATTCTTCTACAGTCTCATACTCATCTCGATCTGCACTTTCTCTGGATTCCAACCAACAATTCGAAACAGAATGACCCATTCAAAAACCCCCGATTCCTTTGAACTCAACAACCACCACCCATCTGTTCTTCCAATTCATTACAGCGATCGTTCTTTACCATCTTGACCTTGTCTTGATTCTCTCGATCCCCTTTTTAATGAGCAGCGACAATCTTCTTTGACAGAACCATACCCAACTCCTGTTTCACTCAACAGCATTGATCCATTCACAGACCATACACAAATCGAAACCATCCTTCTGCTTCTCCTGAGACTTCTTTCTTCCAATCGATCTGTTCTCTCATCACCCATTTGCATCAATTGCAACAGCATCGAACCCTTATCTCTCTCGATCGATCTACTGAGATCAATATCAACATCTCGAATCCAACGAATCGATCACGGATTTCTCGAATCGGACAGAGCAGCAGCAGCCACTGTTGCTTGCAAAAATCTCTTTCTGCCGTGTAGAAAAAAATGAGAGAAAACTCTCTTTAGGGTAAGGAGTCGAACAAGATTAAAACGCCCACATAAGAACCACCCCCAGTTTGGGTGCCTTAATAAGTGGTTAGTTCTGATAAGGGCTAGCCAGATGGCAGCCCCTTAACCTTGATTAGTCTGTCTTTAAAACTTCCCAAAAGGGTTACCCCTTAACATTAACTGAGCTCCATATATCATTCGCCTGTAAAATGACCTTTTTGCCCTTGTGGCTCAAATTGGGTGATTTCTTCTTCTTTTCCTCCGTGCGACTCCAAAGTAGCTATAAAACTCAAAACAAGCGTAAAATACATAATTTACAAGAAAAATAGCAAAGAAAGCATAAACTACTATATAGTAAATACGGTGTATTCTACACCTATCAAATTCCCCCACACTTAGACTTTGCTAGTCCTCGAGCAAATCAAACTAAAAACTCACAACTTCAAAGTGTTCAAGCGTCCCAAGCATCCAAAGAGTTATGAGGACATAGAGTTTCTGCATGCTAGTAATAAGAAGTTAGAAATACTAAAGAACATATTCTCATTCTCAAATGTTGAGTGAGAAATAACCACACCATAATGAGAGAATGCGTGTTTGAGAAACGATCAATAAGCATTTCTCCTCGACTTCGCCTCACCAAAAAGGATTTTATGATAATTGCACTCAAAAAGACGGCTTTTTATGGTTCTCACATGTGTGCAGGGTAGGAATGAAGAGAGAATTCCCGCAACACGTTGAATGGTGGGAAGGACAACTTCCGAAATATTTTGAAAAACCCACATCTTTTAATATTTTGAAAAACCATTTTTCTGACGATCTCTACGAAAGGAAATCAACCATTATTATCGAGGATGAGATTACTTACTCACCTTCACATCCGATCGCCAATTATGATAACACCACTCTCACGGCATCCAATAGAAACGTATTCCGCTCCTCGTTTTTGACTTCTTAATCTTCGTCTTCGGTTTCAACTATTGATGATAAACCCTTGAATTTCATAAATCCTTAACAATTTGTAACTCTTTTACCTTAAAAATCCTTGTCGCTTGAAACTTCCTTATATATTTTCCTTCCCCACGGCACATTAACTAAAAATAAGAACAAATATTTCTCTTGTTTTTCTTTCTTTCTTTTTTTCTTCTTTCCTTTTCTTTTTTTTTTTATAAATTTTTTTTTTTTTTTTTTTTTTTAAAAACAAGAGAAATTAAATACAAAATAAACCATGGCCGTGGAAGAAGTATTTTACCACTTGATTCTTCACAACTTGTATCGTCTTTGAAATCATAAATTTTCAAAAATTCTCACCTTTTAATTTTTCTTCGCTTTCATGAATAAGTCTTCATACTTGAATATAAAATTACCTCATTGTATTGTAAGTCCTCAACATATATGTGAAATCCGCTCATTTGTATGTTGCTTTACTTGTATTTGAAATTTGCTCTTTTTTCTCGTTTTGTTGCTTGTAAACCTTAAAACTTTTCCAACTTTCCTTGTAGATTTTGATGTTGCTCCTTGTTGATGATGAATGTGTTTCTATGGATCCGTTGTTGTCGAGAGAGAGAATGGTGCTAACTGCAAATCGAACTACAAGAAGGAAACTTTCATCCATGGACGTCACCCTCATGATTGACAAAATTAGCACTCAAGAGATCAAAGAGTAGTGCTTCTATTGGTGGGAGGTTGGGTAGCTCACCATTCTACCCGAATTAACGTACGGTGACACACACTCAAAAGAAGCTCTTTAGTAGATGGAAAATTTCTGGTCGGTGGCTCACATGATATGAATATGGGTAGTCTCCACTAATGATTGATCAGCAACTCTAATAATGCACTTCTCCCTGCACCAAATTCGCATCACCGGCATGATTAAATCCATTATTTAACACTCTAACAAACAAGAAATCCGAATGTAGTTCTCTAACATTTCCAAGTTCAATTATGTCGGTCAAAATCTCTATGTAAACATACCTAGAAGTATGCTAGTGACTCTAAAATCTTTAAAAGTTGAAGTTTTTATGTAAAACTTTTTTTTTTTTTTCAAAATTTTTCAATTTTTTTTTTGTAATTTTTGTTTTAAAAACATGCTTAACCACTCCCCCACACTTAAACCTTACATTGTCCTCAATTTAATTGAATCCTCCTAGTAAAGTCAAGGTGGGAAATTTTAACATGATAAGAAACAAGAAAAAGAAATAACAAAAAGCAAAAAGATAAGAAATACAAAACCGATGGGTTGTCTCCCATTAAGCGCTTGTTTTAAAGTCGACGGCCCGACTTAGCTCTTGCGGCACATTACTCCTCCAGAGGGAGTGCATCTTGAAATGAAAGTTCATCCAAATTCACATAAGCGATGTTCTCATAGTATGGCTTCAACCTATGGCCGTTGACTTTGGAAACCGAATTGTCTCGAAGACTAGTAATTTCAACTGCACCATGAGAAAAAACATTAGTAACAACATATGGTCCAATCCAACGGGACCTTAACTTTCCAGGAAATAGTTTAAGACGAGAATGATATAAAAGGACTTTTTGTCCCACAATAAAGCTTTTACGAGAAATCATCTTGTCATGAAAAAGCTTGGTCTTTTCCTTGTAAATCTGGGCACTCTCGTAAGCATCATTACGTATCTCCTCTAACTCATGTAGTTGTAACTTCCTTTGTTTCCCCGCTTCATCATACTCCATGTTGAATTTCTTTATCGCCCAATAAGCCTTATGTTCAAGTTCAACCTAAGATGACAAGCCTTGCCATAAACCATCCTATATGGAGACATACCAATCGGTGTCTTATACGCCGTTCTATACGCCCAAAGTGCATCATTGAGCTTAAAGCTCCAATCTTTCCTTGTGGTATTCACCGTTTTCTCAAGAATGGACTTGATCTCACGATTTGAAATTTCCGCTTGTCCACTAGTTTGTGGATGATAAGGCGTACCAATCTTGTGTGTTATGTTGTACTTCTTGAGGAGAGCGTGGAAAGCCTTCTTGAAATGTGAGCCTCCATCGCTTATCACCACTCTTGGTGTACCATGCCTATTGAATATGTATTCCCTTACAAAATCACAAACAACTTGAGAGTCATTAGTCTTGGTGGCTCTAGCTTCCACCCATTTCGAAACATAATCAACTAAGCAAGAAGTATATAAAAATTCCCATTCGAATTGACAAAGGGCCCATAAAATCAATACCCCACACATCAAAAATCTCAACGGTGAGAATTGGTGTGAGTGGCATTTGATTTCGAGCACCTAGATTGCCCGTTCGTTGACATCTATCACACGATTCACAAAAAACATATGAATCTTCAAACAAGGTGGGCCAATAAAATCCACTTTCGAGAACTTTGAGAGCGGTACGTTTCGAACCAAAGTGGCCACCACGTGCAAAAGTGTGGCAAAAGGAGAGAATGGATTGAAATTCGGAATTAGGCACGCACCTTCGCATTATTTGATCAACGCCATATTTCCATAAGTATGGTTCATCCCACACATATTGCTTAGCTACCTTCTTAAGTTTCATCTTTTGGAAGTTGGACATTGTACTAGGTACTTTCCTTGTCACCAAGTAATTTACTATATCCGCATACCAAGGTGTTGATTCTTCCATGGAGAAAAGTTGTTCGTCCGGAAAACGGTCATGTAATGGAAGTTCCTCTTGAGACATAACTAGTCTACTAAGATGATCCGCAACGGTATTCTCCACACCCCTCTTATCACGAATTTCTATGTCGAACTCTTGTAACAATAAGATCCACCGAATTAATCTTGGCTTAGCTTCTTTCTTCTTTATTAAGTGTCTTAGTGCGGCATGATCGGAATACACAATAACCTTTGTACCCACCAAGTATGATCGAAATTTTTCCAACGCAAAAACTATAGCCAATAACTCCTTTTCCGTGGTAGAATAATTGATTTGTGCATCATTAAGGGTCCTAGATGCATAATAGATAACATGGGACAACTTGTCCACCCTTTGACCCAAAACGGCTCCAACCGCATAATCACTAGCATCACACATTAATTCAAATGGAAGATTCCAATCCGGTGATTTGATAATTGGCGCAGTTGTCAACATATCCTTTAATTTGTCAAAAGCATCCTCGCATTCCTTGTTGAAGTCGAAAGGCACCTCCTTTTGTAATAACTTGCACATCGGCATGGAGATTTTGGAGAAATCCTTGATAAACCGCCAGTAGAAACCTGCATGGCCAAGAAAAGAACGGATTTCCCTCACCGAAGTGGGATATTGTAAGTTTCTTATTAAATCTATCTTTGACTTGTCCACTTCGAGCCCTCGAGAGGACACAATGTGACCAAGTACTATGCCGTGGTTTACCATAAAGTGACATTTCTCCCAATTAAGGACAAGGTTTGTGTCTATGCATCGTTTAAGAATTAGTTCAAGGTTATTTAAACAACCATCAAAAGAATTGCCATAAACACTAAAGTCATCCATAAATACCTCGATGATGCGCTCCACATAATCCGAGAATATACTCACCATGCATCTTTGAAAAGTAGCCGGCGCATTGCAAAGGCGAACGGCATCCGTCTATATGCAAACGTTCCAAACGGACAAGTGAAAGTGGTTTTCTCTTGGTCCTCCGGTGCAATAACAATTTGATTGTATCCCGAATAACCATCCAAGAAGCAATAATAAGAATGCCCTTCAACCGCTCCAACATTTGATCAATGAAAGGTAAAGGAAAGTGATCCTTGCGGGTTGCGGAATTAAGCTTTCTATAGTCAATGCACACTCTCCAACCGGTTTGAACTCTTGTAGGAACAAGTTCATCGTCTTGATTTCGAACAACCGTGATTCCGGATTTCTTTGGTACCACTTGTACTGGACTTACCCACTTGCTATCGGAAATTGGGTAGATTACCCCCACACTTAGCAATTTGAGTATCTCTTTTTCACAACCTCCATCATGGGAGGATTAAGCCTACGTTGAGCATCACGTCCGGCTTCACGTTTTCTTCCATTAGAATCCTATGCATGCATATGGATGGACTAATACCTTTGATGTCCGCAATTGTCCACCCAATAGCCGTTTTGTGCTCTCTCAAGACTCTAAGCAAACGGTCTTCTTGTACCGGTGTGAGGTTCTTAGAAATAATCACCGGAAGCTCATCTCCATCTCCCAAGAAAGCATACTTCAAATGGTCCTGAAGTGGCTTTAATTCGAGCTTGGGCGCCTTCACAATAGATGGTACAAGTACTTCATCATTCACGGGTAAAGAAATATATGAAACATTACCCTTTTTATCTTCTTGCAATGTCGCCAAAGCACCACACATCTCCACCAATTCCTTGGAGATTTCAACCTCCAAGTTAGACAAGCCATGGACATCCAATTCAATGCTCTTTTGCAACACCACATCAAGTTCATCCTCTTGGTTCAATTCCACCATTTGTTGCGCTAATGAATCAACCACATCAATGGAGTAAACGGAATGCACATCACTTGGGTAGCGCATGGCTTCAAATATGTTAAAGTGTATTATCTCCTTGTCGAATTCCATAGTGAGTGTACCCTTATCAACATCAATCTTCGTCTTTGCGGTCTTCATAAACGGCCTTCCGAGAAGTAAAGAAGTAGATGAACGGTTCTCATTGTTGTCCATATCCACCACGAAGAAGTCCACCGGAAAAATAAGCTCATTTACTTGAACTAGCACGTCTTCTACAAGCCCCTTTGGATATATGTTAGACTTGTTTGCTAATTGGATAATAACTCTTGTCTCTTTCAAAGGTCCAAGATTCAAGGAGTCATATATTTCGGCCGACATCACACTAATGGAAGCACCCAAGTCAAGTAAAGCATGTTCAAACCTTTGCTTACCAATAGTAATTGGCACCGTGAAACCACCGGGATCCGTGCACTTTGTAGGCATCTTCTTCAAGAGCATAGCCGACGCACTCTCGCCAACTTTAGTAATTTCATTATCAAGCAACCTATCCTTCTTGATGCATAATTCCTTCATGAACTTGGCATACCTTGGAATTGTCTTAATGGCCTCAATGAATGGGATGTTGATTTCAATCTTCTTGAAGATATCCATAAGTGCCTTGTCTTGAGCTTCTTTCTTGGATTTAGCAAAACGACTAGGAAAAGGAGGTGGAGTAGTGAAAGTAGAAATCGGTTCCTTGGATTGATCGGTTGGTGTTGAATTCTCCTTTGGTGCGGTTTCCTCTTTGTCATTGACTACCCCTTCACTAACTTCCTCATGATGACTTGGACCCTCCACTTGTCTTCCACTTCTTAAAGTAACCGCATTAACATTCTCTCTTGGATTCACAAATGGTTGTGAAGGAAGTTTTGTGGATGCTTGAGATTTCAATAAATTCACATCGGTCGCCAATTGTCCCATTTGAGTTTGTAAGTCCTTGATGGCCGAATCGGTCTTTTGTTGGTTTTGTTGGCTTTGTTGGAACATAGAAGTAAGACCTTGCATACCTTGCATTAACGCATTGAGCTTGTCATCATTCAAAAAATCACGCTCCTTGACTTGTTGTGGTTGGAATTGTTGAGAACCACCTTGTTGTTGAGGTTGAAAGCGTGATTGTTGAAAACCTCCTTGTTGCGCATATGGATTAGGAGCCGCCGCTTGCTTATTTGCATAGCTAAAGTTAGGATGATCCTTCCACCCGGGATTGTAAGTATTGGAGTATGGATCGTACCTTGGCCTTTGATTTGGATATAAAGCATTCACTTGTTCGGTCTCACCATCCGGAATAATTACCGTGGCCATCCTTTGCATCATAATCTCCATGTTACTCATCCTTTGATCAATATGTGATGAAGAATCACTAACTTCATGCACTCGCCTAACCATTGGTTCATCCCTTGTGTAGAATTGTTGCGAGTTTGCCGCCATACTTTCAATCAACTCTCTAGCTTCGGTCAAAGTCTTGTTCATTAGTGCACCACCACCTTGCGCGTCAAGAAGAGACCTATCACTTGGGTGGAGAGCTTCATAGAAGTATTGGAGTATCATAACGTCACTAAATTGATGGTGTGGACAGCTTGCCACCAACCTCTTGTATCGCTCCCAACATTCATACAATGATTCTCCCACTTGTTGTTTCAATCCACAAATCTCCTTGCGAATTTGAGTAGCTTTGGATGCGGAAAATATCTCTCGAGGAAAATTTTCTTCATCCCATTCCATGTTGTGATACTTCCGGAAGGCAAATAATATAACCATTCCTTAGCATTACCCGCCAAAGAAAACGGGAAAGCTTTCAACATTGCTCCATCCGCATTAGTCTCCGGTGGAAGCATAGCCATAACTATGGCATAGAAGTCCATAAGATGTTTGTTTGGGTCCTCATTCACCATGCCATGGAACTTTGGTAACTCTCTAATCAACCCCGGCTTGATCTCGAAGGTTGAATTAGTTTGGATACACCATTGTTTGTGTATCAAGCTTGTGAGAAGCTAGGTCCTTGAGTGTACGATCAGCCATTGTTTCTTCCTCTTTGTCCGAATCACTTGATGAAGGAGGAAGTGGAGTGTTAATCGCACGAATGAAATCCTTTAGTTGAGTGCCGGATCGAAGACGTATTGGACTCGGTCTACCCCCTTTAAGCATTCACCAAAGGTATAGCACCTGAAACAAGATTCTCACAAACTAAGTTAGATATGGTAAAGAATCTAACAAAGCAAGAATAAAGCAAAAAGAAAAATTAAAACAACTAAAAATCGCCCGTTGCTCCCCAGGCGGCGCCAAAATTTGAAGCGTGTCGTAGGTGCAATCAAATTAATTCAATATTTCCACTCAATTAAAAATAATATAATGGAAGCAAGTTCGTTCCCACGAGGAGCAAGAGATCTTAGTTGTAAAAGTTGTCACGAAAGGGGGTGTAAAAGCAAAAAGAAAATAAACAAAGCAATTAAAATCGAAAGTTGAAAACAATAAGAGAGACAAGACCAAGGAATCCTTCTTCGTTACGAGACAATGAATCAAGTTATGTTATATTCTACTTGTTATTAGTCACAAATTATCACCAACCGTAGGTAAAGCAGCTAGCTCAGTGCTAAACCCCTAAATCCCTTGTATCACCTGGACACGGAAGTTCTCGACTACCGGATTCTATTTACCAAACCACCTAGTAGTAGCTCACTCTAGATGTAATTTAAATAAACGCATTAAGATTCATGAACTTATTAGGTCAATATTAGTAGTTAGACTCTTAGATCAAGGTCTACTTGCTAACGTTGTTTCTACACACAATTGCTCCACGGAATCCCTCATGAAGGTCTCGTGTTTGCTACTTATGTAAAGAGTCAAGAAACGATTACTTATCTCCTAACTTTCACTAGCTTTAGATCAAATTAACAAATCAATTTAGCGTGCACTCCAAACAATCTATCAATCAATCATGAATGTCTTTAAGATCATTCCTATTAGTAAAAACAAACGATAATTATGTGAAAAACTTCAAGATAGAATTTGAAAACAAAAACTTAAATCATATGTTAAGAACTAGGAATTCATCCTCAATCAATAAGAAAATTAGCTACTCATGCTTTTGAAATTCACACAAATAATAATAATTAAAAGAAGAATTTTCAAATTCACACAAGTAATTAAAAAGAAAAATCTTAGAAAAGCAAGCAAAAACACAAGTGATGTGTGTGTAGAGAGGTGTGTGTAAAAGATATCTAGAAGTTGTAGAAAACTTCTCAATTTATAGGCTTCAATATTCTCCAAATCTTCCAAGGATTAGAATATTTTCCTTTTGCAATTCAATTTCCAAATCCAAGCTTTTCTCTTCTTCCATCTTCTCTTTCCAAATTTGAGTCCAATTCTCCATCCAATTCCTAGCCCAAGTCTTCACACCCATGAGAGAAGTCCATAGAAAAATTCTGAATTTTTGCTCGCCTTTGAAATCGGATTGTGGCCTTAATCCGCCGAATAGTCGCCCGCCGGCCACCTGAGAATTTCCGTCCGTCGTTGGAATATTCGACGGAATATTCCGTCAGTCCTCCGTTAGGACTAACGGTCAAAGTGGTCAACTGTTAGTCAAAGGTCAAGGGATAAGGTTGTGTCAGCATCCGAGTCAGCCACTAATCGCCAGAACAGTCGGACCTTGAATTGGCCGAATGGTCTTACTCGGCTTCGGGTTGGGACCGATGTCTCACAGATCGAGTTAACTCGGCGAGATGAAAAATCAACGAGCTTACTTTGTTTCTACAACATTTCCCGGCGAATTCAGGCCTCAATTTCTTCAATTCCTCGCACGCCTAACATTCATCTAAGTGGTTTAAACATTCATAGTTCCAATCTTCATTCGAACGCCACCATGACTATTCTCTGCACACACGGAGCTTCACAATCCGACCGCATACCATCTCCATTCAACACACATTCGATTGAGCTCATTTACCCAAAATCACAAAGAACAGCAAGTCTTATTCTTCTACAGTCTCATACTCATCTCGATCTGCACTTTCTCCTCGATTCCAACCAACAATTCAAACAGAATGACCCATTCAAAACCCCCGATTCCTTTGAACTCAACAACCACCACCCATCTGTTCTTCCAATTCATTACAACATCGTTCTTTACCATCTCGACCTTGTCTTGATTCTCTCGATCCCCTTTTTAATGAGCAAATGACAATCTTCTTTGTGAGAACCATACCCAACTCTGTTTCACTCAACAAAGATTGATCCATTCATGAGACCATACACAAATCGAAACCATCCTTCTGCTTCTCCTGAGACTTCTTTCTTCCAATCGATCTGTTCTCTCATCACCCATTTGCATCAATTGCAACAGCATCGAACCCTTATCTCTCTCGATCGATCTACTGAGATCAATATCAACATCTCGAATCCAACGAATCGATCACGGATTTCTCGAATCGGACAGAGCCACTGTTGCTTGCAAAAATCTCTTTCTGCCGTGTAGAAAAAAATGAGAGAAAACTCTCTTTAGGGTAAGGAGTCGAACAAGATTAAAACGCCCACATAAGAACCACCCCCAGTTTGGGTGCCTTAATAAGTGGTTAGTTCTGATAAGGGCTAGCCAGATGGCAGCCCCTTAACCTTGATTAGTCTGTCTTTAAAACTTCCCAAAAGGGTTACCCCTTAACATTAACTGAGCTCCATATATCAATCGCCTGTAAAATGACCTTTTTGCCCTTGTGGCTCAAATTGGGTGATTTCTTCTTCTTTTCCTCCGTGCGACTCCAAAGTAGCTATAAAACTCAAAACAAGCGTAAAATACATAATTTACAAGAAAAATAGCAAAGAAAGCATAAACTACTATATAGTAAATACGGTGTATTCTACACCTATCAGCTTACGCCACCGGCATGCCATTAGCATGTTGCTTTGGCCTCTTCGCTATTCAACAAGATGTGGCCATAATCAATGGCCATCCTTTTCATGAGATGCAATCTCAGCCATCCAAGTTCGCTACCGAACTGATGGACTTGTGGAAACTCTTAGGCGACCAACCGCCTAAACCCAACGACCATGGCTACGCCAGGCACCACTTGCACCATTGTGCCACTGGCGTACACAAGTCATGCCGCAATGCCACTGCGCCATTGTCAGGCGCCAACACAAGGTAGCCACAATCAACGACTACCCTTATTCATAAGATGTGATCTCGGCCATCGAAGTTCGCCACCAAACCGGTAAGTTCGCGATAAGTTTTAGGTGACTAGCTAAAACGAGCCTAGCATCACATGCTATTTACCTGTGGCAAGCCTCTCGATTTTAGCTTGCAACACGTAGCAAAGTGCTACATGTGTTCCACGAAAACAATCGAGACATCAAAATATGTCATAAACTGGGGGATGCTCATCAAGGTATTGGTCTGGCGGTTTACAGCGTGCAGCGTGCAATGCACCCGTTACAAGAAAGTGTCATAAAGTGGGATAATTAGTGGTGGTGAAAAGTAACGGTGTAAACAATTCATTTCCTTCATCATGGAAGCGTAATGACCGGTAGCGGTTACACGAATTCACTTCCCTCATCATGGAAGCATAACGTCTAACAGTTACATGTTACTCTTTTCTTCCACCGCTCAATCGTTTCCACTTCTTACGAGACCAGGGTACGTTTCATTATGACTTGTATAAATAGGTCTCACCTATTTCCACCAAACAACAAGTTTTGGTCATGAGAACAATAAAACATTCAGAAATCATCTGATAGCTTTTTCATCCAGCTAGCCAGTTCAACTTTCTTATACAAGTCACAAAACGCCCACACTTCCATAATCAACTATTCTGGTCTCAACACTTTCTTCGCTTCCCTCCCTAAGACCAACCCTTCTTCTTCACTTTGTGACCGAAGCAAGCCTGGAATGGCCATTTCTTGGTTTAGGTCAGGAATTTATACATTGATCTCTCGAATCAAAAGCACTCCCGTGCAGTAAATTGTTTAGGGTTTAGATTCGTTTCTCACCCACACACACCCAAAATTACCAAAATCAGCAGAAACGGTTTTTACCCTCAAACAATTGGCGACCATAGTGGGAGATTAATCTCTTAGTTCTGATATCAATTTCCCAATTCACGATTTTATCTTTCAACTCCGATCTCAAGATGGTAGAACTCGGGTCGATCAACAACAAACCCTGAGAACACTGACTCCGAAATTATTCTCGGCGTTAACGTTTCTCCCAGTGGTGCTAATACGCCACCTGTCAACACCAACAACATGGAGAATGTTCCTTCAGGTGTTACACACTCCAATCACTGCACCCGGCCTCTGCCGCATAAAATGCTCCTTCGGGTGTTACACCTCCAATCACCAGAGCCAGAGCCGCTGCCGCCGCTCCCAATATTTCGTCAAGTATGACACCTCCAACCGTCACCAGAGCCGCAACTACTCCTCCATCAGGAAGAGAAACTGGAGGAACCAAAGGAAGCCGACCCTATATTACTATTGCTGATTTGATGGAAAGACAGGAAGTTCTCGCTAGAGCTCAGACGGACATGGCCTCAACTCAGAAGGAGGTACTTGATTTTCTCAAGATACTAATAGATAGGCTACCACAAGAGTCGCGCCAGAACCAATGAGGAACACCTCCGATACCCCTGGCGCCAGCACCTCAACAGGGCGCACCTTAGTAGGTGAAGAGATTCGCCCATGAACTCCAGCGAAACAAAATCAACGGTCCAATTTTGTCACACGAGAAGATTTGGAACGACTTCTACGAAACCGAGACAAAAGCGATTTCATGGACATACATCAGCATCAACCCCCGTATCCTTCGAAAACACAAAAAATTCCTCTTCCAAGGGGGTACTCTTACCTTCAATTCTCTCTATATGACGGCACAAGTAATGCGCGTGGACATGTCTCTCGATTCTTGGAGTCCCTGGGGGAGCACGAATACAATCACGTTCTCCGTTTGAGGGAGTTTTCGAAATCACTTTCTAGAAGAGCATACACATGGTACAACAGCATTACGCCGGGCAGCATCTCCAACTGGTCTGACATGGTTGCGGCTTTCTACAAGAAGTACTTCTTTGTATCTGATCAAATTACATTATCAGATCTAGGAAGGATGTTCCAACAAAACAACGAACATCCGAATGATTTCGTCAAAAGATTCAGAATTCAAGCGCTAGATTGTCATGACCCGAACGTAACCGAACATCAATTGGTGGATTCTTGCATCAATGAGATGATTCCCATCTACCGCTACTTACTAGAGAATCTCCGATTCCAGACATTCTCTGAACTTCATGAAGCTGCAAAACGTTCGGCCACAACAGCACCAGCGTTGTTGGAAAGAACTAGGACAACCAGAAACGAGGAAGCACGTGAGACTCGAGGAAATAGATGCCTCGTCAATAAGGAATACAACATTGGTACCTCCTCTGTGAGCATGGTAGACGAAGGAGGAAAAAGGAAGGCTCCAATAGCGAGGATGACAATCCAAACGCAGGCGCCAGACGAGCAGCTCCGTCATGGAAGACCACCGCTAAAGCTCTCATGCGACATCAAGAAGCTGGAGAAAACGTCTTGGATTTCCGTTCCCAATCGAGGAAGTGATTGAACTCTTGGAAGCATGGATCCAAGACGACGCCATCGACTACCTCCTACCCAGACGCCACCAACCGATCGGAGATGGCAAACCCCAAATATTGCCGCTACCACCATGATTTTTCCACCACCCGACCAAAGTGATCGCAATAAGCTAAAGCATATCTTCAAAGAAAATATGGAAGCAGGAAGCTTCGATTTGGGCAATGAAGGAGTTCACAGAGATCCACTTCCAGTTAGAAGTTGCATGGTCTCTGGGGACTCTGTACACGAGACTGTGCAATCCATGATGCAACATGTGTGCAAAATTCTCTATCTCTCCAAGACACGGCGTCAAGATATCTTCACAGCCCTTAACTGTGTTGTATCGGGCAAGCGACTCGGGAAGCGGTACTGGAAAATATAACTAGGGACTGCTGACCACGGTTTACCTGAGGGACGCCGAGCTCGACAGCACATTAATCGACGCGGCGTCTGACTTCAACATCGTTACCATCAAAACTCGAGAGCTGCGGAGTTTCACGGGAGGCTACCCGTTCCCCAACCATGGTCAAAAACTTGGAAGGGAAGGCGATGGACGCATATGGCTACATCAACCTTGAAATCAAGGTGGGAGACACTCTAACACATGGAAAATTCCACATCTTCAAAGAACTCTCAAATGACGATATGATTCTGGGGCGCACATGGGTACACAACAACAAAGCGAAGTTAAGAGCATCCCCTCTGCCGATGACGGTACCCGAAAGAATTTCCGACAAGTCGTCCAACTTGGAAGATTACATGTTGCCGTATCAACAACTTACCAATATAACTCAATTGCCTGGAAAAAGCCCGTCGACGCTCATCTGCATATTCTGAGCACAAGTAAGCCTGGTTAAACAACCCTTTCTGCACCCAATCACCTCTCCTCTGGGCTAGGCATGAGAACTCGGTCCGATTATCAACCCGGGCGTCATTAGGAGAAGTGAATGGGACGTTGGGCCTTTCAAGCGCTTTGTCAAAAATCTGTAAGCGGTTACAACCAAAGATGACGAGCTCAAAAATCAAGTGGTTGCGCAACGCTTAAATCCATTTCCAATTGGAGATGTGGTAGTCAAGACGACCTCGTTTCAAGTTGGAGATATAACAATGAAGATTGCCGCTCGACCCGTTCTGCCAAAAGGAAAGGAAGACGAGCCATACCTGGTGGCGGATGTTATCTTGGGCGGTTACTGCAAACTCATCAATACCGACAAATTGGAAGGTGTGACGATTCACTCGCGATGGCTCAAACCCTTTAATACCTAAAACGTTGTGCTACCTTCACCTCCAGCGTTATCCTTTCAAAGATTTCCTTGAAGATTTTTCCCTTTTCACGCAATGATTGTAACTTCTTTAAAATGGTTGCACCGCTTGCATTCATAAGTAGAGTTTTCAATTTCAATTAAAAGAACAACTTTTCTTAAAAAGTTTCCCAAATCATCTTAAAGGAAAAATACCGAGTAAACCCAAACTCTCACGAGTCACTACTCGGCGATTGAAAACCGAGAAACCAAACCACTACAAAAATATCTATCCAAAAGTCTTGAAGAATGGAATATGCAAGGAAGATGATCATCAAAGCGGCATAACAAATATCTTTTCAAAAATATCCGACTTCAAATATCACCTAACGCTCTACTAGTTTTCGGGATGTGTGACAACGATCTTTGCTACAAGGGATAACCAAGAAACAAAGTCGGTCAACCCTTTAAACCATTGTTGTTATTTCCCCGTATCGAGTTATTATGGGTGATGTCGGCGTTCGCAGGCATTGGATGCGCAACAGGCCGGCTAGTACTGTGGGCAAATTCCATCCACACTATTTGTGTACTAAGCGTCTCCCATCTACCGGGTGGCTAGAAGGGCGAGAAACTTATTTTCACATAAAGTGTTTTTGGATGTTTTTTTTGGTATGAAGGTTTTATTAATTCATTCAAAGATGTGAAACCATAAAAGCTGAATAACAGAATGTTACTCGGCGAAGCCCTAACTTCGCCATGGAAACAAGAAAGTGAAAGTAAACCTTTCGAATATCAAAAGCGGCTACAAGCCGAGAAGAAATAGCAAAAGTGGAAAAACTGGTCGTTAATGGCAGACGCCTGGATCAATAACGCCTTCATCAAAACTTTTTCAAGCACTTTTCACAACACCTTCTCTTGTAGCAAACGTTCTATCCAGACGTCGTTTCGGCAAGATGGCCTCAACATCCCATCCACGGCGCCTCGGCAGCGGTGACCTCGGATCCGATCCGAGGAGCCGTTTAGCAAAGAGCGACTTCCACATCTTGTCCTAAGCGTTTGTTTCAACAACAGTCTCATCGTATGTTTCCATGGCTTCTCCAATGGCCCCAACATATATTTCCCCCGTCTATTCGTCCGCCTTGACGACATCCTCAGCGGTCACTTCAATGTCCCCGACAATAGTTTCGGCGTCCACTCCAGAAGCTGCTTCAGTTTCATAAAACGTGTTGACATCTTCCTCAAGAGCTTTTCCAGCAGCTTCTTAAGGATGTCCCGGTTCGTCCGCATCAAAGTCAAGGATTACGATACCATCTGGACAGGGTAATTAAACCGCCCTCACCTAAAATTTTCATGGACTCAGTCTTCCGCCGCGTCAACCGAGAGGCGAATCGTTCATCCCTAGCACTGGGTTGTAGAGAAGCTTCATTACTCTGAGATCTCCCGACACGCTGAGATGTTTCATCATGCCTCCACTTTTCCTCCATGTCCACCGAAGCCATGAGAGTCTGAACACACGTCCGCACTCTGCATAAATGGGCGAGAGACATGCCTTGTATAATCTCGTCGACTTCACGGAGCATGGAATCAATTCTGTCTAATACCTCCTCATGAAAAGAAAACTGGTTTTCGTCGGCTTCAAAATCTCTCTCCGAAGAGTCAGAGTTATGATCATCACTAGAAGATCCCATTATATGCTACAAATTTTTTTTTTACCATGTTTGCACCGGAAATCTACATGATGAAGAAGACAAAATCGGAACTAGGAAAAGAAACACGAGACAGTACTTGTGAAGAGGGTAGACGCGATTTTGTGAAGATCTATATGAACGAAAGATTCAAGATCACCTCTTATATTCAGCGGCTTCCAGCCGTGAATTAAGGCTTGAAACGTGTGATACCAGCTGGATTAGATATTTCTATATACATGATAATTAGGGTTTGGTATCCAAGTCAGCAGCCGTCCCTCCAATTCTGTGGCTTAACCAGCGCCATCCTCTCCGTGTCCCAAGCCAACGCTCCATGGCTTCATCTTCTCCACGCCATTGGCCCTCCAAGCTAGTCATTCCATTGTCCCTTCCAATCTAGCCTCGCCATCATCCCTTTCAAGCTAGCCACACCATCTACCTTTCCGTAGCCAGTCAAAGCGGCACAATCTTGGCCGTTCAAAGCAGCACCATCTCCACCAGCCAAGGCAACGCCATCTTGGCCGATCAAAGCAGTGCCATCTCCACCATCCAAGGAAGCGCCAACTTCGCCATTCAGGGCAACGCCGTCTCCATGCATTCCGTAACCTAGCCGGCTAGAAACATTCACCGTTCCACAGACCAAGTTGTAGTGCCACCTCTGATTAGTAGCCAAAGTCACAATGTTGAGGCCAGCACCCCATGGCCAAACCAAATTTATGTGAAGCCGTCGATGCAAGGATCGCAGATTCTTCGTGCCTCCTGACAAATGTTAGCCAAATCTTTCTGAAAATCTCTTCATGACTTGTTGTTTCGATTTTATCCTCGTTTGTCACCATCTCATGCTTGCCCCGCATAAATGCCACTGTTCCGAGCTAAGCAGGGGACTTAATGTTGATGGTGGTTTTTAGATTAGGGTTAAAATCGTAAAACCTTGCATCTGATGTGTGATAGACGCATTTATGTGTCTATTTGGATCTCAATTATGTATATTGTTAGTGCTCGATCCTTTACTTATTTTGTCTTTTTGCGTCTTTGTAGGTGTTTTTGGAGAAATAAGTTTTTTGCGAAAATTGGCTTGAAAAGTGGTTTTTGCGCTCGTGGGAGAAAATTACTATTCGGACTCCCATTTTGGATAAGGGTACCTCAATTACTAAGGGGCAACCCATTTTCAGAGCATCTACTAACGGCACCCAGAGCGGGATAAGGGGCACTCTTCTTCTACAATTTGAATTTCGATTTGAAGGAAAATGGATTTTCACGGGAAGAGTTAGGGTTTGATTTTTGGAGAGGTTATTGAGAGATTCAATCGCTAAAACTTCTTGGATGGGCTTGTTTGGGCTTAACAGGCAAGGTATAGTTAATGGATTCGGTGAAGCTGGGATACATAATCGGTTTGAAGCAAGGTGTCGGAAATATACTCGGAGCTTCGCCTGGAAGTTTCTGGAGAAGATTGTGGACGAGATTTAGTCGGATTTCATGTTATATATGGACTGGAATTGACTCATCGCACGTAAACGAGGTTAGTAGGCCGCTTAAAAGTGGAAAGAATGGAAGAATTCACGTAACTTTAATAAACAGGGGATGATATTCTCGGGGCCGTTGATATGGAAACTTCGTGAGGATTGGGAGAAGAAAAAATCGTACCCGGTATATTCTATTCTATCTTGGTTAGGAGATGTGGATCAAAGAGACGCGTAGGATGAGATAATATCGTGACTTGAAGAAAAAATATCCGTGGTTTTATGTGCAAGGAAAAGAGGATTTAACCGAGATTTTATTGGTCTTGAAGGGTATATATATGTTGATACGAGTCACAATGAAGGGGGTCGAGACCTTGGGGGTGAATACAGAGCTACGAGAGAAGCTGCAGGAGAGAAAGAAAGAGTTGCAGAATCATATCTGCTGCTGCTGAAGAACGAAGAACATTGGACCTTCTCATCATTCGTAGAATCAACGACACGAAAACTTGTTGTTCATCGGCGGTCTTATTTTTCTGTTTCCATTGTAACAGTGAATCTGCAACAATTATAAACGTTGCAGTTCAGCTGCTTCCATTCTTTTTCACATATTTCTTCAATAAAAACACCGTTTGAGCCATGTTACTATCTTTTGGGTGTGTTTTGAGCATGAGGAGCTAAACCCCAACACTGGGACGACGGAGGAAGCCAAGTTCACAATTGTTTGGTAATTATAATTGATTCTAATGACTTTCTGCATTGATTTTTAATCGATTTATGATTTTCATTGATTATTTGTGATTTTGTCTGATAGCGTATGCTTAGTCTAAGAACTCTTGATGCGCTATGCTTATGATTTACATCTAATTCTTTATAAAATTTACTTTTGGCAAAGAAATAGAGTCTAGAAAAGAGCTAAAATTGTTATGAATCATTGTATGAACCAATTGATTGTGAAGTTTGGTGGAATCCGAAGTCCTAGTATCTCTCGATATTTGTGACAACCTTGTATATATATTTTCTTTGTTTTTCGTATTTTCTTAAACCAAATATTTACAAGTCTGAGTGAACGACAACCTTTACTACCACTTTCTACAACAACTTTCAAAACACATCAAATTTTTGGCGCCGCCGACGCGGACTTGTATTTAGATTTGTTTTAGGTTTTTATTTTTCTTTTTTATTATTTTTGTTCTCTTTTACGCCTTTGGTATTTTTCGATTCTTTTCAGATTTGGAGCGAAGCTACAAGGAAACAAAAGTGCTATAAAAGGAAAGCATCGCCAACGAAGGAAAGAAAAGAGGAGTCCAAGGAGTGAAGAAGATTTTGTACATAATTAGTTTATTTAGACTTTATTTCTTTTTATTTTTAGAAACTGTAAATAGGGTTGTATTTTTGTAATTTTTATTTTATTTTTGGAATTTTTGGACTTTATTTTCTCTGGACTTGGACATTATTTTTAAAACCCTAAGGAAGGGTTAAGATTAAATATAAACTGTTTGGAGGGAAGGACGATTTTACAAGCATGATCTTTGTCTCGCCCTCTGGGTTTACTCGACATAGGAGTCGGTGGCCCGAGTCGACTTCAACGGTTGGCGCCCGTGCAGTGCGGAGGTAAGACTCTATCCACCCACGAATCCCCGTCGGTGGGTTTTATTTTTGTGTGACAACTCACACCCCTGCAAATATAATGTCAAACCGGTATTACAATAGCCAATACAACGAATATCCGACCGAGTTTCAAAATGGACGTTACTACTTTGACCATAGTGAATAGTGGTTGGGAACATCAGCCTTTTCAAGGTTATGGCTCATACCATGATGAGCCCAATTACTATCCACACACGCACGTGTCATACGAGCAAAATTCTTATGTTTCTCCTTTAGAAGAGTCTCTCAGGAAATTAGAGGAGACGACACGTAGGTTAGCTAAGATGAATAACTTAGTTTATGACGAAAGAGAACTTTCTATAGAGGAATCCCTCAAGCTGATGGCTGAGACGAACGAAAGAATTGCTCGAAATAATCTTGATTTCCAACATAGTGTTTCCAATATCACCCGTGAAAATGAGGACAATTTTTATAATCAGGATGACGAGGTTAGAATTGGTAACACTACTTTAGATGAGGTTCAGCCATTTTCATGTTATTACAATTATGATTATGATGAGGATAGTGTGATGAAGAATTTGAAATAAGTAGGCATAGTGATCAGGAATTTGTTACTCCAACTGAGCTTTATAATGATAATTTTTCTACTTCAAATCCAAATAATTTTAATAATTATTCACCTATTCAAAAGGACGAGGATTTGACTAGAGATTCCACCGTTTTAGATTTATGTAGTTTTTCCTTATGATTACGAAGTCGATTATGGTTTAGAGGAACGGGTATATTTTGAGTCTAGCGATTTAGAAACATTAGTCTTAGACAAAAATGAACTCGTAGAGATGAGTGAGGATGAACCTGACTTAGAAGAATCAATTGACCATTTTCAGGAATCAGATGACCTTGAAATTAGGGAAGTTGTGACTAGTCTTTCTAGAGGCACTGAAAACTCTAAGTTTGGGGGTGATTATCATTCTCCACGTGCTTTAACTCTTAGAAAGATCCCTCACTTGGGACTTGACATATGTGCCTCAACCATTTTAAAAGATTATCTTCATACACGTTTTCCTGAACCTAGTGATGTCCATAAGGAAGTTCAGTTGTTAGAAACCCATCCTCTGGTTGATGTGGTTAATTCAGGCTATGATACCCATATTGACTTTGTTTTCCCACCAAATATTTTTCAACCAGTGGGAACGTATAAGTTTCAGATGTGTCAATTATTTAGTTTTGAGACTATACCTAAGTACTTTAGGAAATTAGTATCGACACATTTGCTTAAGATTGACCGCCAGTTTCATCGTGGTCAAGTGTGTGAGTCAAAACTGATTGACTTTAAGGATCCTCAATTATTCAGGTTATTATTATGTGCTTCTAAGTTCTTATTTGAGTTTTTACAGACTTTACAACTTGAACCGGATCTTAGCTACGAGGAAATCCAACCCATGAAAATATTTTATTTGGACCCAGTTATAGAACCTGAACATGAACCACAGCTAGATGTAATTGTCTTAAACAGGAAACTAGACAAGGGTGTGCTTTATTTGTTTATTTTCTTGGCATGTTGCAGATTCCTTTTACTTGTGATAGCTCTATTTGGTTTTGAGGACCCACAGATATTTCGGCTATTACTTTATGATTTTATGAGGTGACTAATCCTTTCGTGGTCTGGTTGAAGACTTTAAACTTAGCACTTCTTGGGAGGTAACCCAATATTCATGCGACACGGTAATATCTTTCCTTAACTCTTTTACTTCAAATGGTAACAGTTTCTCCTTGTTCATGCTTTTAATTTTATCTTTAGAACATTGAGGACAATGTTAGATTTAAGTTTGGGGGTATAGGAGAAACATTTTAGTTGCATTGTTAAACTCCAGAGCCTAGAAATTTATACTTATTAAGGATGGTACTAACCAATCTAAGTGGATGGAAGCATTTTGGTTGTAGGAGTTGAGGAACCAACTGATTAGACGGCAACATCTAAAGAGTCTATTCATAAAAGCACAAGAGCTCGGTGTTAGAAATAACATGATAGTTTCACCATATCTCGTTGAGTCCTTTTCACTTCTGTTTTTATTTTGTTTTGTTTTTAAACTATGTTTCTCTAAGTGATCAGGTGGGGCCCACGAATCAAGTTGTTACCAATGCTAGGGTGAAATAGAGTGATTGAGATAAAAAAAAAAAATGAAAAAAAAAAAAGATAAAAAAAAAAAGTTAAAAAAGAAAAAAAAAAAAAGTGAGACCAGACCATCGACCAACCTAATAAATTCAATAAAGTCGACCACTGGAACCCTTGTATATGCCAATTGTGTTGACTCTAGAGTTATGTTTATCGACCACCGGTTCCCTTGTATATGCCGGTGTGTTGATATTAGCTGACTAGTATCTCAGTTCATTAGGATAGGTTCATTTTGGCGAGGCCTTCGTATTGCATATGGGAAACACCCGATCACTTAGTAAACATCAAAACCATCTATGTTTTTCTCTATATCCATTTTCTTGATCTATCCATGTGATTAGTTTTGACTCCGGGTATTGATGTCCATAGTGCGACTATATGAGTAGAGCTCTGTGACTTATATATGAATTTTAGTATGCTTGAGTGCAAACTCGTGTATAGCAATTGGAATTTCGCATCGGGGTACTTCCTCCTGTAATCAATAAGTATGCCAACCAAGGAGACTTTTTAGTGCCTTCCAAGGTTCTGTGTAGATAGTTAGGGTCTGGAGTATAAAGTTTTTGTGGGTATATCTCTTGTAAACCTTCCCGAGACTATAACTCGGCCACTAGGGCCACCTAGGGGTTTAAAGGCTTATTGCGTACGCTAAATTCAATCGACGATGCCTGCGACAGTGAGTTAGGATTTTATTTTATAGATTTGATTTGCTCGGGACTAGCAAATAATAAGTTTGGGGGTATTTGATAGACGCATTTATGTGTCTATTTGGATCTCAATTATGTATATTTTTAGTGCTCGATCTTTTACTTATTTTGGCTTTTTACGTCTTTGTAGGTGTTTTTGGAGAAATAAGTTTTTGCGCGAAAATTGGCTCGAAAAGTGGTTTTTGCGCTCGTGGGAGAAAATTACTATTCGGACTCCCATTTTGGATAAGGGGTACCTCAATTACTAAGGGGCAACCCATTTTCGGAGCATCTACTAACGGCACCCAAGAAAGGTGGATAAGGCACTCTTCTTCTACAATTTGAATTTCTGATTTGGCGGAAAATGGATTTTCACGGGAAGAGTCGTGTTTGATTTTTGGAGAGGTTATTGAGAGATTCAATCGCTAAAACTTCTGGATGGGCTTGTTTGGGCTTAACAGGCAAGGTATGGTTAATGGATTCGGTGAAGCTGGGATACATAATCGGTTTGAAGCAAGGTGTCGGAAATATACTCGGAGCTTCGCTGAAGTTTCGGAGAAGATTGTGGGACGAGATTTAGTCGGATTTCATGTTATATATGGACTGAATTGACTCATCGCACGTAAAACGGTGGTTAGTAGGCCGATTAAAAAGTGGAAAGAATGGAAGAATTCACGTAACTTTAATAAACAGGATGATATTCTCTGGGCCGTTGATATGGAAACTTCGTGAGGATTGGGAGAAGAAAATCACTCTGATATTCTATTCTATATTGGGAAGGAGATGTGGATCGCAGAGACGCGTAGATTAGATTATATCGCGACTTGAAGAAAAAATATCCGTGGTTTTATGTGCAAGGAAAAAAGAGGATTTAACCGAGATTTTATTGGTCTTGAAGGGTATATATATGTTGATACGAGTCACAATGAAGGGGTCGAGACCTTGGGGGTGAATACAGAGCTACGAGAGAAGTCAGCAGGAGAGAAAGAAAGAGTTGCGAATCATATCTGCTCTGTCAAGAACGAAGAACATTGGACCTTCAGACGGTCGTAGAATCAACGACACGTAGAAAACCGTTGTTCTGTCAGCCTTCTTATTTTTCTCGTTTCCATTGTAATGATGAATCCGGCAACAATTATAAACGTTATAAAATACTTCCATTCTTTTTCACATATTTCTTCAATAAAAACACCGTTTGAGCCATGTTACTATCTTTGGGTGCGTTTTGAGTATGAGGAGCTAAACCCCAACACCTTGGGACGACGGAGGAAGCCAAGTTCACAATTGTTTGGTAATTATAATTGATTCTAATGACTTTAAACATTGATTTTTGATCGATTTATGATTTTCATTGATTATTTGTGATTTTGTCGATAGCGTATGCTTAGTCTAAGAACTCTTGATGCGCTATGCTTATGATTTACATCTAATTCTTTATAAAATCTACTTTTGGCAAAGAAATAGAGTCTAGAAAAGAGCTAAAATTGTTATGAATCATTGTATGAACCAATTGATTGTGAAGTTTGGTGGAATCCGAAGTCCTAGTATCTCTCGATATTTGTGACAACCTTGTATATATATTTTCTTTGTTTTTCGTATTTTCTTAAACCAAATCTTTACAAGTCTGAGTGAACGACAACCTTTACTACCACTTTCTACAACAACTTTCAAAACACATCAATGTGACGTCCCTCTGCAAGAAAACAAAGACACGTGTGCTAAGCTCTCCACTGGCATACTTATTGAGCCGCTCAATACACTTACATGAAATTTATCCATACTGGCGAATGTAGCAACCATCCCAGATGTTCTGAGAATTTTGGCGCCTCGTGTATATTCACTTAATATAAGTTCCTTTGAATGCCTTCTATGCAATGTTCTCCGGCTGAACCCTTAATGTTGATATGGCATGACGATTTGTGTTCACTCGCAGCAGAGTAGCACGAATCTCCAAGTATCAAGGATAAGGTCTTTGCATAAGGTATTCGAATTAAAAAAAGCATGCCGTCTTTCTCGGCAATGAACTTAAAAGAACTATTTGTCAACACATAGAACTCAATCAATCGTCCCGACTAACTTAGCTGGTTAGGGTTTCGCGCCTCGCGCAACGTAAATGACCTTGCTTGTCAAAATTAAGCCTAAGTAATTAATCCGCCATGGATTAGCTTAACCTCACCTGAAATAAGAAAACTGGGAGCCACGATGCAAAGAGAGGCGTGGATATTCCTTAGGCCAGCTAGCGCCATTAGCCACACCTGCACCTATTTCTCTCGACCAATCGAATTCGGTTTAAACTCGCCACACGCACAAAAATTGTGGTCGGGCCCATGCTTGCCGGCCCCACCTCTAATCGACCAATCGAACGCGCCAAAGCCTCCATACTCTCACCGTAAGTGTGGCGCGCTTTGTGTTTGGCGGCCCCCTTTGTGGCCAATCAAGTTGCTATAAATTTGCCACCATACGTTAAAGACCAAACACACCCTGTCGCGCCACCTTGCTAAACTGACAAGCCAAATGCGGCCTACCACAATAACATATTGGTCGGATACCAACATGCCACTCTACCGCGGTAGCATGACAACATGACACTCTACCGCGGTAACTTCGCAACATGCCAACTTCACAACATGCTACCTCGCAAACATACCACTTCGTGGCAACCTGCCATAAATAGCCACCCACGAAAATTCCTACTCCTATGGCCGTTTCCACACTATGTCCTTGCCATAGTTCATTTGGCATATCCATGGCGCCGTTTGCACAAAAGTAGCGTCATTCGCATGCCACGTGCACTAATTAGGGTTTCGACATGCCAAACCTAATTCGGGCAAATTGCTACCAAAGCAAAATAGCGTTTCCGGAGCAATGGGATTGGCGTGGCAACATGGCCAATGTTTCCATGCCACATGTGGTCCGACTCCACAAAGCTCAAGCTTTGGACACGCCAATCCCTAATTCTTCCACGGCACCTTGGCCACGCCTGCCCTAATTCTTCCACGGCTAATTCTTCCACGACGAATTCTTCCATGGCTGAACCCTAACTTTGGCCACGAGCCAATTTTTAGCTTTGGCCATACCGCAACATCACCGGACATCTTTGCCATGCCACAGCTACGCCACTCGTATTCCATTAGCATGTGGCTGACGCCACTTCGCTATACAACAAGATGTGTCCATAATCAATGGCCATCCTTCTTCATGAGATGCAATCTCAGCCATCCAAGTTCGCTACCGAACTGATAGACTTGTGGCAAATCTTAGGCGACCAACCGCCTAAACCCAACGACCATGGCTACGCCAGCGCCACTTGCACTATCGTGCCACTTTGGCATGCACAAGTCATGCCGCCAATGCCCGCGCGCCATTGTCGCGCGCCAACACAAGGTAGCCACAATCAACGGCTACCCTTATTCATAAGATGCGATCTCGGCCATCGAAATTCGTCACCAAACCGGTAAGCTCACGACAAGTTTTAGGCGACTAGCCAAAATGAGCCTAACATCATATGCTATTTACCTGCAAAGAAGCCTCTCGATTTTAACTTTCCACACGTATCAAAGTGCTACATGTTTTTCACGAAAACACTCGAGAAATCAAAATATGTCACAAACCGGGGATGCTCATCATGGTATTGGTCTGGCGGTTTACAACGTCTACGGCGTGCAATGTGCCGTTTACAAGAAAGTGTCATGAAGTGGGATAATTAGTGGTGGTGAAAAGTAACGGTAAACAATTCATTTTCTTAATCATGGAAGCGTAATAACTGGTGGTTACACGAATTCACTTCCTCATCATGGAAGCATAACGTCTAATAGTTACACGTTACTCTTTATTCCACCACTCAATCGTTTCCACTTCCTACGAGACTGTGGCATGACGTTCACTATGACTTGTATAAATAGGTCTCACTATTTCCACCAAATAACAAGTTTTGGTCGAGAACAATAAAACATCCAAATCATCTCGATAGCTTTTTCATCCAACTAGTCAGCCCAACTTTTGATACAAGTCACAAAACGCCCACACTAATCAACTATTATGGTCTCAACACTTTCTTCGCTTCCCTCCCTAAGACCAACCCTTTTCCTTCACTTTGTGAACGAAGGAAGCTGGAACGCCATTTCTTGGGTTTAGGCCAGGATTGTATAGATTCATCTCTCGAATCAAAGTATAAAATGCAAGACATTGTTTAGGGTTTAGATTAGTTTTCTCACCCACACACACCCAAAATTACCAAAATTAGCGTAAACGGTTTTCACCTATCAAACATCTAGATAATCATGCGTGACATCTTGTAAAGATAAAGCCAAACATAAGTGTTGGATACTCCCTAAGCCAATTGGCGTGTATTTCTGCCTCATTCATTGTCAGGTGTGGCATGATGGCCGGGTGTTACTCTTATAGAGTATCCACGAACCTCCAACCACCTATAATGAATCATTGCTCCGGTGCTGGCATGAGGCAGGTGTTACTCATACCCGGAGATGACGCAGACCTCCAAGCACTATAATGAGAAGCCATGTCAGCGAAATACCCGTCTGTTTGGTTCTCCCGGTGTGTTACTGCTGGCCCGAGCCCTGCTCGGTGTGTTATACCCCAGCCCAGGTCAGCCCCTCCTGGTGTGTGCCCATAGCCGATTGAGCATCCGGACTCCATTTGCATGTCTCCCAGTCTCAGGATATGATACGATCGTCGATGTCATCCAGCTCCACAAGCATGATTGGATGACCAGGTGAATCCATTCTCACCCCAGCATGGTATCGGAATACCCACGGCCGTAGCTTGCCCGGATAGAAATCCGATCCGGTCATCCGACTCCCACAAGCATGATTGGGATGACCGCGGATCAATTCCATCACCCAAGCAGTGTATGGAATACACACGGCCGACCAGCATGGTGACCATTCTTCACTTGCCAAAAAAGAAGCCGTCCATACCCAGCATTATGGCGGAAAGAGCACACAAATTAGGAGTTTTGCGGCATATTACATGTGCCGCGAAAGCGGTCTCAACCATCCGCTCACCCTGGCAGGTAGATGGAGGTGAATCTGAACTCAAGGGCGGGAGCATGTGACACAATCACCATGCTGACCGCCTACACATGACCAATCGGTCAAAGCCAGCCATGATTGGTTACAGCACGTTACGTCGCCATAGCATGGTGGCGCGGTCATTTGAAAGCCAAAATTGGGGTTCAGAAAGCCATCCAGCGCTCTTCATCTTCTCCAGCCGCGAGGGAGTCCGCAATCGAATCGGCGGGTCCGGTCATGCGCATGACCGCAGCTGGCCCATCACCCCCTCTTGTGATCGGCCCAAAGTATATCCCTGCGCCAATCAAAGCCCGCTCAAACATGCGTGGATACACTTCCCAAATTACCGTCGATCTCGACCACTCAACCACAGGATTCGGTGGCTTAGATCACGTTTTCATGGGACAGTGAGACATGGGCGTGAACATCAGCTACCATCTTCACGCCAAACCCAGCCGGGCCAAGACCGACCAAGCCAGTCATCTTGGAAAGCCTTTGTGAGGAAAAGAGTGTGCGCGCGGCTTCTTGCAGTATCAAACTCTTATCGCAAAATCAATCTAAGACCACACTCCTCTTTCTGGTCAAGTTAGGTGGCCCAGATCGCGCTTTCGTGAGGACAGAGATACAGCACCTACACTGTCATACGTCCCAACACGCATGTATGTCGGTCCTCTCAAAATCCTTCCATACTTGGTTTCAACTGGTGACTGAAATGATCTTGCGCACCTCTTCAAAAACCTAATATTCATTAACGGTCGCGGATGGGTGTCTCCAAACTCATCTCATCCGTCAGAAGCTTCACCGACTTGGTTTATGACCACAGTCGGGAGTTATTTAGTTCGATGGCGTCATTACCCATCGCCTTACCACCTAGTAATCTGATGCTGCATAAAATACCACACGATGCTTCAAAGTATCGACTTTACGAATAAGCGATTATTGATTCAGCGATACATCTTTATCTTTCAATAGATCCGATCCACATTCCAGACATCAATCATGTCTAAAGTGGGGATACATCTTTGGGGTATTGGTGCAGGCGGTTTACGGCGTGATACGTGGCGTGCAGCGCCATCACAAACGTGTTAGGAGTCATGGACGGATTTAAGGATGAGCGGAGAAGTGGGCAAGGACTGGTGGGTATCAGTTGACCAGGCTGACTCAGCTCCTCCCATCCCATTCAGTACCTCCACTTCCCATGAGAAGCGAATGAGGCTCGATGACTTGTATAAAATGGGTTCTCAGCCCTATTTTCCAACAAGAGAATAGCAGGGAACAACACAAGTTCAGACGACGAAATCAAGTGTTAATACAAAATGTATTCAAACACTCAGGCCTGCTTGCATCAACCGTAGCTTATCATCATTCAATTTGCAAGTCATAAACAAATAACACCTTCCATGATCTCCCACCTTCTTAGCCCTCCTAGGAATCAGCCCCATCTTCCTTTGTGTGGCCAAAAACAAATGGAACGGCCATTTCTTGGTTTAGGCCGGACTTGCACAGATTGATCTCGAATCTCAAGCACTCACCGCGCGAGTGCATTTTGTTGAAGTTTAGATTCATTCCTCATCCCCACCCCAAATTACCAAATTACTGGAGTAGTTTTCACCCATCAACAATTGGCGACCACGGTGGGAGATTGATCTCTCGGTTACAAGAATCGAATTCTCGGGTCGTTTCGTCTCGCGATGTATCCTGCTCGGAATCCGCGAGGTGGATTTCGAGATATCGTAGGAAGCATAGCTAGAGAATCTTTGGAGGATGCCCAGCGTCAAGTCAGTATCACCGGGAAAATGAGGCGAGAACAAATTGACCTTGTGGGTGATCTGGCGGCACAGTTCACAGAAGCATCGGCGAGGCATCCACTCGGGCACCGCGAATGCTGCAACCATGAGTCACATCTTTCTCGGTGGAGAACAAGAGGAGGCGCAACCGCGGGGAGAGACCCAGGGAAGATGAACAGCATGGTAGGTCCGTTGACAATGGAAACCGTGCAGCTCCACAGAGGAGGCTTGCTCAGAGTATGCTGCGATCTGCGGATACAGAAGGGAACACATGCAGCTGCTACGACCCTTGCAGCAGGATGTTACCTCAGACTCTGTGGCCAGAAACAGGAAGGCTTCCTTCAATCACGTCGGCCTTCCAATCATGGCGGCAGCTTGAGGGAAGGAGAAATCAGTCAGAGAGCTGCCTAGAATACGAGAGGATAGGGCGTTCAATCAGGTCACTCCAAAGCGAGTGACATTCAGACACCTTCGTCCCTCTACTTGGGAAGACGAAATCCGCATGGAGACATGATGGCGCTGCGCCGATCTTCCCAGCTTCATCTCTGCATTCATATCAAAGCCACCGGAGACATCACTAGCACCCAGCTAGCAACGTGAGGAAAAGTGGACACGAGTTCACTTACATTGTCCCCTTCCCACGATGAAGAAGATTGGAGCTCTGCAGAGGCGTGGAGTGCGAGCGGAGAGATAAAGCTACCCGCAGTACTGGCGCCCTTGCCTGGTCGGATCAGGCCATGGACCCAGGAGCTGCGTCATTACCGCCGGTCCCTGTCCTCCTTACCGGTGGGTGCAGCGCTTTCTGGCAGCGCATCATTCGGGGAGAAGCTTGGCTCGGAGGGATAGCTTTGAGGAGTTGAGTGCGGAGGATTTTCTTGGAGGGATACTCAGGTTTGATACTAATGAGGCTTGAGCGAAACTAAGTCATATTTCTGCAGCAATTTTCCAAGAAAGATAGTTTAGAATTCTTTGAGGACTTAGCATCCCACACGTGGAGAAAGAGAATCGTGTCAAACACCATATGCCATTTCATTCATGCTTTCCTTTCACTAGCGTTTGCAACTTCATGTGACATGTACAATCATTCACTGACCAAAGACAAACTAAAGTTCATTGAAACCAACCTCTTCGGAAAAAATCATTCGCCCAAACTATCTCAAGTCGAACCAATTCAATTACCCATATTCATTCAAAGCCGGGCAGTGATCAAAAGGAATCCTCAACTATCACTCAAAAACACGAACCTCTAGAGGACAACCAGGTAGCCACGATCCTTCGAGGAAGATCCTTCAGTGGCTAACTCTGTCTATCCACAGGCGAGAGGGCTTTCATCCTTTGAAGTATAACTGCTTCGGCCTGACGGTTCCTTAGGCAACCTTTTCAACCTCTTCTTCTGGCGAGTGCCGGTCTACGGAAGAGGCTCCGATCCTGCCAATTCTGCGGAGCTCAGTATTAGTGACCCATCTGCGGCCCGTCACTTCTACACCCGGTGCGGCGTGGCGAGGAGATGTTCGGTAAGTGTAACACCTCGTCACTTTGCATGAAGTCAGGCGCCGCCAGAGCAACTCCGCCAAGCGTACCGCCGCCGCTCAGTCACGCGTGGCTGACAACTTTCACTCTCTGCCTCGAGACTGAGGGAGCTAGGAGGGACGAGAGGAGGACCACCACTCCATTACCAGCCCCAGACTTCCATGTGGAGAAGCGGGGAAGTTCTTGCTAAGACTCAAGCGGATATGTGCACGGCAACGAGAGAAGAGGTATTTCGACCCTTCTAGCGAGACCTCGTGGACACTGATCGAATGAGCGACATCGAATATGAGCGGTCCGTCATGGAGATTCCTGCCCGCAGAGGCCCGATCCTACAGCGATCCTCCCCGAGGTCATTGCAATTCTCGAGACCGAGAGGCCGAGTGGATTGGGAAGCGGCGTCTCCGGTGGAAAGCTTGTCGTGAGCTCTGCCGCCTCTCGAAGAGTCTGACGTGCGAGATGTTGCACCGTAATTAATAAGATAGCTGCGGGCGTACACGGCCTTCCCGTCCAGAAATGCTCATTCCCTCGAAAACACCTGTAAGAAACAATGTTACATTCTGAGAAGGCGACATGATGGCGAAAAGATCACACGGCCCAAGCCCTACATATTTCTAAGCACGTGAGTTGGCGGAGACCGGGGAGGGCCCTCGTCGACCACGGGCATCTTCAATGTGATTTCTCTCAGACTCGGGGCCGGGTTCAACCCATATGCAAGATTGTCGTCATCCCTTACAATGGCCAGACTTGAAGAAGCAGAGACCAGCACATACGGTGAAGCTTGACCCTTTTCTTTGAGGGGCCTTGCTGACAAGGCGTGATTAGAAGGGAAGACAATATAGGCGTCGGCGATAGCAATTAGCGGAGAGTGACACCCCGATCTCTCCGCCCAATGGAATGCCCCAAGCGATTCTCCTCTGCGAACATCGACATGTTAGTAGATGCGGCCAGCCGGACACGGCATGTTCTCTCTGTGGATGGATCGGCGGCTACAGCAGAGATAGAGATGTACGAGGCATGATTGCAAGTAAGATGTCTTTTGAACTCTATCTCGATTTTTTTATTATACCACTTTGCCATTTGGTTTAAGGAATACGATTACCCAGCGTATCAGCTCCCATGGCCCGGTAATCTTCATTTGGGGCCCAGATACCTCAAGAGGCGACCTCAAAGAAGATGCGCGATGTCCAACGTCATATCGAGCAGATCGGGGCGGTCTCTATCGGTGATGGTTGAATTAGTCAGGGCACATATATCTCTCTGCAGTGATACAACCTTGACCTTACGTAGCGAGTTCCTTGGGCGACAGGAAAACCACCCAAGATACAACATCATCTGCCAGCATCATCAAATCCAACTCAAATTTCCACCACACCGACTCCACAATGATGAGCAATGTCCAGATATTCTATATACGGCTCGACAACGACCACTACGAACAAACCATGTAAACCACGCTTGGGGGTGAGGCTTATGGAGTTCGCAAGAGATGAATACAGGCCCCAGCTAGCTCAAACTAACGCTTCCTCCGGAAAGGTTTGCCCAATGGTCTATCAAGAAGCGCCTCAGCTGTCTCTCTCGGGACTATATTCACTTGAGAATCATGCTTCAACACTCTCTCAAGGATCTACCTCGGCGTTACGCACGAAGCCACTTTAACATCCTGCAGTGCGTTCCGGCTTTTCGAAATTTACATCAATAATCGCGCTCTAGGTCAAGTTGTCTTTGATGTACTCATTGCTGCGACATGCGTCTCATTCGTCCTTTGAGGATCCGAGTAGTATGAAAAACCACAGAAGTCGATAGGAGGGAGAGAGGTTATCACCCAGCCCAGAGCGAATATTTTCATATAGTTGAGCGCGGTGAACAACTCATCCATCGATGTTCGGCATATCTTTGAAAGTTTGTCGACACTTCTGACTGCTTTTGACATTATCTCGAGAAGACATCATGAGGATTCTTTCGCAATGAAATAAAAAC